>LDMZ01056099.1:0-10609 GCA_001455285.1 Sphaeromyxa zaharoni
ATAACGCATTTCGTGGAACTAAGAGAGGAACCAGGTCTCTCTTCACATCATATACGTCCCATGAGAGATGCCCGTTAGGGTACCACAATATATATATATATATTGAGTAGGAAATAATTTTTTATTTGTATGTAACCTCTATAAGCTTGAGAGAATGCATAAATCTTCAGTTTAATTATAACTCTTCAAATTTATTGCAAATTTTAATCTCTATAATCCCATATTTAGAGGAAAATCAGTTTGTCGTACTTATCAGACTAATTAGTTAATAAATTGTTAATTACGCTTTTATTTCCTGCAAATATATAAATATCCATCATAAAAATTGAATCATGATATAAGAAATTCGTGATATTTCTGAATGTTATTAAAGAGCTCCTAAAAACAAAAGATTTACAGAATATTCATATCATGATAAATACAGATATGAAATCGTAGAATATTTACTTAGTACTGGTTCGATATATGTTTAATTTTCGTAGAAGGCTGTGCCTTCATAACATTAAGTATTAATATTAAACTTTCCACTTGACACATATTAGAAAATAATAATAGAATTTAATATTAAATATTGTAATAATATGGTATCAAACGAATCGAAGTTACAATATCTAAATTTCTAGGAAGTAATATTTTTAATTCGAAAATATTTGCGAATAGATAAATCTGCAGAATTTTATTAAAATATTATTATTCATCATGAAATTCTTAACATACAGCAAAATTATTGGGATCTCTAAAAATAACATCTTAAAGATATATATTGACATTCCCCTCTGATAACACTAAATCCTTGCTTTTTCCATTTAAAAATATCACATAATTTATATATTTTTTAAGCTTTCTAGACACAATTCAACAATCGATAAATCATTTGCCTTGAAATTATTAATAATTCTGATTATTGTATGCATATAAAGATAAGTGTGCAATTACTATACTAATTTTTTTCTTTCATGGAGGCAACCCACAACTAGTTTAAGAATGTAATCTTCATTTCCACTAAAAATGAGATAATTTAATTTACGAAGTTCAATAAATAAAAATTATAGACTAGCTAGGGGTTTTTATAACAAAATTAAAACGTAAATTTTTGTATTCAATCTATGTATGAGTTATGCAATAAATATAACTTTTCTACTATAATTTTTATCTTTATGAATTATTTGGGAGTAATTGTTGAAAGAATTAATTCAAAAAAATGATTTTATCGACTTTATAAATTTGCGCGTGATGATAATTTTCATATTGGTAAAAGAATATTGGAAAAGTACAAAATCGATTTTTCAGTTTTTCTTCTTTTTATTCAAAAATACAAGAAGCTTCAGTCTCTGTTAAAGATTAAGTTTCCTTCCATCTGTGTTTCTTCGTTAGATAAAACTGGATCTATTTTCTCAATACCATTATTATCGTACTGGTTAGTTTATTTCTTTTATTTTTGCTATAAAATTGAATGTTATAATTGTTTTATTATACTAGAAAAACGATGAAGTAAACCATAAAATTTTTCCTAAATTTGGTTAAGAAAATAATGATGATAAAAATATTTGTGTTTTTACTATATTAAAGATATTGCATACTTTGAAACGGGCATTAACAATTATTATAAATACCTTGACGATATATTTATAAAATAAAGAAAGTAACGCATCAGTGGATATTTGCGAATCTAAGGCTACATATGACTTGAAATTTGAAACAATATCATTCTCTATATGAATATTTAAACCGATATGATTAAAAGCGGTTTATTTATTTCCATTTATTTTCTGTTAATAACAATTATATGTTATTTATTCATGTTTATCAGGAAAATTTGTTATGGTAACATTTTAATTTAAGCACTTATAATATCTGCAGTTTACATCTTAAAACTAAAAGAATACAAAAATAAGGAATTTAAAAACAAGAATAAATGTTTTAATTTTATGTGTTAATAAAAAATAGCATATATAAATCCGATTTAATAAACTAATATAATGTATCTCATTGCTATCCGTTCATAAATGCTGAGATTAGATATTAATATTTTAATAAATAGTTCGAAGATACAAATGAACTACTAAATCTGAAACAATCTTTTCAATAGTAGATTTAACTGCGAAAGATAAAAAAATCAAATAATTTTCTGAGATAAATAATTAAATATCTGAAAAAATATTTAAAAAAAATTTTATTATAAAATTGAGACTATATCAATGAATTATAATATCAGAGATTCAAAGTTGAGTGTCTGTGAACCGAAAAAGTTAACAAGATATAACATATTTTACTAAATAACAAAATTATTATTACAGAATAATGGTATATTTAGTAAAATATATATTTTTATGAAAGATAATGCTAAATTGTTTATTTAACTTGATTGTAATAGCATGTCAAAGGCCTGTAATTTATATATTAATCATTAATTAATTTAGAATATTTCCAATTTTGACAGGAATAAATGAGGTTTTACATAGAAAAAATATTATTTCATGTGTCTATTTTAGGACTTTGAAAATTGTTTTAAACAAATTCAACAGATAAGAGCATCTATGAAAGAAATTATTTTAATGAAGTAGTTTTAAATTACTTTTGACATATATTTTTTAATAACATGTAAAATATTTAGCTACTAAAAAATTTTATCAGTTTTTTCACTTAATGTGTGGTAAAAACAATTTTATTTGAAAATCTATTATTTTATAGATGACAATGAAACGGAAAAATTATAGATTGAAATATTGCCACACCTTATTTACACATACTTTAAATGATAACTTTTGCTATTTTTATTATTGTTATTATTGTATTATATTGTAATTTAGTTAAATTTGGTCATAAGAATTTTTGGAAAAAATACTAATTCATTACAATTTAAAAGAATGCGGTGTGGGGTTTCAATACAATTGAGGAAAATTTACATATTCATATTGAATTAATTTATTTAAAACTAAATTTTTACTACACTCCCACAATTCTAGGTAATTCTGTTGTGTCTTATAATTTAATTGATAAAAAAATTTGATGCGAATTATTTTAAATTAAAGCGTATTGAGCATATAAAACAATTTAATTTGTTGTACAGTTTCTTAAAACAAATGGATTTTATCACTTCAGGTAAATTTTCATCCTCTCTAGATATCCCAAAATTTGATGTAATTGAAAATTTTGGTGAAAATATTGAAGAACGAAAATATCTTCCAACATCATGGATTGAGTATAAGTTTGAAAGTCATTAAAAAGATTTACGTTATATTTTTATTAGGCGAAGATCATTCAGAAGGGGAGAAAAAACTTTCTTTTATAAGGAAATACTTAGAAAAAGAAAATGAGGATGTTGTGGACTTAATAAAAGCGTTTCCAATCATATGTGACCATAAAGGCGATACCCTCACAGGTGTCAGAAGATATCTTGGATACAAGTATCAAACTCATTTTGTTGCGCCAAAGGATTCTAACTTACAGCTTCGAAAAGATCCAGCGATGTTTTACTACGTATTCAAATTTTCTGAGCAGGTTATACCACAAAACGTCCATAAACTCGTTGAGGAGTTCAGAAGCAGTCTTGAAGAGCATTCAGTAATGTACTTATTACATAATAATGTTACAATTTAGCAAACCTTTGTTGAAGATGATTATTCAGTGGCAATCTATCATGAGGTTGGTGATCATGAAAGTGATATTCCAAATGAAATTTGGATTGCAAAACGATGAATATATCTTCACACTGATAGATCCAAACCCCTGCACTAACAAAGTTTTTCACTTTAGATTAAACGATTTTGTTTAATTTAAATATTTTGATAATATATAATATTTTGGATAGTTGTTATCACGGAAATACTAAAAATATCGAAGCTAAATTGAACATTTGGCAAAAAATGAGCTTATTAGTTTTATTAAGATAATAAAACCTCTAAAAGAAAAGGTATTGAATCAGTAAAGTGTTTACAAAATAAAAAAAATTAAAAATTAGCTTTTATATGCGAAGGTAAGGTCAAAATCAGTTAAACCAAGCATACTAGGTTCATTTATCAACATGAATAAAATAGGCTTCGAACATCTGAATCAAAATTACGAAGCCATGGCTTAAATGGTAAGCCGACCTAATACATCTTATTTAGTTTATAGTACGTTCCGATTGTTTGTACCTATCTAGAAACCATGAATATTATGTGAAATATTTAGAACGAATATTTTGTAATCTTCCAAATGTTTTCACCGAAAACCACCAATAGTCCTTAAAATCATTTCTCCACTTTTTTAAACTTAAGATAAAAAAATCAATCACCAAAATCTTAATTATAACATTAGAAATGACTGTTCAAAGCATTAATGATTTATATATACTGATATTTTGCCACAGATTATTTTTCAATATTTAAATTGTATAAAAAAATTAAATTTCTATTTTTAATGTTAAATTAAATCTAATTTTATACTCTAAACATTATTGATTAACAGAATTATAATATATTGCCTACACATTTGGTTCTAACAAATCCAATCCAACAATTAATTATTCACAAAATATAATTAATTGATTTTTCCAATGATGTATATTGAGTTTTGAACTCTTTCTTATGTTTCAGTTAAAAATATTAATCCAAAAAATATAAATTTAAGCTGAAAAATCTTCATTAACAATTATGACAGATTAAAAATATAAAATGCATTATTAATTGAAATCATCAACAAAAATATAAAAATGTTAATTTTTTGTTTTAGATGAGTAAAATCGATAATTTTTTAAAATAAATGAGATAATATAAATTTTGATTTTTTTAAATTAATTTGTATTTTAGTCAAAGTGTTTTGATGTCCAAATAAATTCTCAGAATCCGAAATTGTTCATAAAAATCATGGAAATAATAAAATCGTAAAAAAATATCCCATAAAATCTGAAGTTTTCTACATAAAAGAGTTTTAATTTCTAATGAATGAATTTGGAGTCCAGCATTGAAGAGAATAAAATATATTAAAAATAATTGATAATATATATATATTTTGTTGCATTTTCCTTATAATTTAATGTAAATTATGCATTAATTCCGTAGTTCCGGTTATAAACTAAAATTTATTGAATTGTTGTTATATAATTTTATGCTAATTTCGGATTAAATAAAGATGAAAAGAATAAATTGGTATAAAAAAAGATTTTTTATTATATATTCTGTTTCAGAAGCTTAATATTTAAATTCAATTTTTAAATCAAATATATTAATCTTACTGGTTGTTATACTCCATTAGTATCAAAAGCAAATCAGATAGATTAAAATTATCTATTATTTCATTAATTTTTTAGAATAATTTATAATAATTAAAACCACTATACTGTCATTTATAAAATGACTTCTTTTATGACAAAATCCTATTGATTTAGTAATTTCGACGAGAATAAATTATCGATATGATTTTTGTTTGCAGAAGATGCATAATTTTCGTCTAAAGTAATTTTTTTAAATTTGTCCGGGTAATATTTTATTATTATTCAAAAATTAGGACATTCTTTTAATATTTATATTTTGTTATGATTCAAATAATTCTCAATATGTTAATCGGATACAGGGCGAAGACTGTAACATTTTATTTAGGCCGTGAATCAGGATTTCAGTGACTTTTTTGTTCTAATTCAAGGTTTCACACTAATATTCCATTGAGTAGATCAAATCTTCTTTATCTGGCCCATAACTTTAAAATGAATATAGTAGTAATTTATATATGTATTTGTATTATTAATATAAATATTTAAGCATTGTTTTTAAGACGTCAGTCTGTGGAGTATCTTCATCCCCATTTTGGTATTTTTCCGACACTATCACACATATATAACATTAGAGTGTATTTTTAAAGAAAAACAAAGAAATCTTTAAAAATGGAAAAAATCGGTCTTGCAAATTTGTCTGACACAAACTAGAGTGCGACAATATAAAAAAAAATATAAAACCCAAACATGCATCTACCCATTTTTTTAATGTTATTGCTTCACGAGCCAACATAATATTAGTAGAGAATATACATATTTTACAATTTTTTATAAACAAGTATGTTAAAATATAAAATATATACACTTGAATATTCTTTTATGGCTAAACAACTATTATTAAATGAGATATTTTTTAAGTTTATATTTTAAAACCTAAACTGATATGGTTAAAAACTCATTAATTAAAGGATGAAATACGTCTTTAATAGTAGGCTACCCACTGCATCCAACAAAATTATTTTCTAACTAGTCTACTAAAAAAAATTTTTAAACCAAATTTGGTATGACCTTGAATCTAAACCACTGAAAAAGAATTTAATTTTTTGGATAAGAATATTCAGTGATTTTTAGATTATTTAATTACATTTAAGGTGAATTGTACTTAATCTATTGCAAAACCGAGAAATTCAGTTGTTTAAACTTTTTTTGAAAATTTCCTAGGATAGTTTAAATGATTTTATAATTTCACGGTAAAATATGTCTTTTTCATTTTAGTTTAACAAATATTTTTATTACAACAGTTTTTTTAAATCCAAATACAAATATAATATTAAATCTTTTGGATAATTAAGACTTATCTAGCGATGAATATGAATAAGATAAACAAAAGTTCTATTACTTTAAACCTAATGGAAAGTAAAAATTTAGGTAAATATCAGCTATTATAATTATATTAATTTAAGAATTTGAATATTGCTAAATTACTTGATGTCGGTTAATAGTATTAAGTGGTAATCTAATTAAATCCAATGTGATAGCATTGATAAAGATAGCAATAGCAAGTTCCTTATTAGACATAGAACAGGGATCTCATTTAAACAAAAACAAAATTTGGATTTAAATGAAGAAAATCACCATCTTTGGTGTGGAAAAACAGAATGTCTAAATTTATATGTTTAATGTGGGTTGTTCGATGGATATGATTAGTTTTTCTACCTTTTTGTGAATACATAAGTCTTAATTTTATAACGATTCTATTTCTTTCTGACAAAAGTAATATATGGTTCAATGATTAATGTATTTTATCTCTCCTTAGAAGCATATAATTTTTCGAAAAAAACATTAATTTCTTATACCGTTCGTTATGGATTATTAAAAAATATATTCTTATGGATGAATTCAACAGACAGATGTAAAATTACAGGTCCTTTGAAATAGCTACAGTTTTACCTTTGTTGATCGATAACTATCAGATACAAGTAAAACAAATTCTATGTATTAGAATTATCGTCAAAAGGTATGTATGATTTGTAACATTGTATATTTTAGTCATATCAGTAAAGATCCGTGCTTTGTGCTATATATATGGAATGAAGTTTATAATTTAGTAGAATCTTGTCCCTTAATATATTTCTAAATACTTTACACATAAGGTAAATAAAAAAAATCTCCTACAGAGTTATTTGTATTATCCTTTCTTTTAAATTAAGGCTAGAATTTACGAATAAATAACTGTGAGTAAAATTTGCAACTGTTTGAATGTATTAAGAAAGAACTTTTTATACATGTTAAAAAAAATTTTTTTTAAGTCATAATTTATTTAACTTTAGAACATTCTGCGGAAACCCTGAAGGAAACTTCAATTCTAGTTGGACATAATATATTTGCTGACTTAACAAAAATTGTCGAAAATTCCTGACTTAATTGCAGGGTAAAGACTGTATTGACTTTTATTTCTGGTAGAACGCCTGAAAAATCATACTCAAATGTTATATAGCAAAATGAAAGTTTTATCCTTGCGTTAGTTCCAGGTCCATTAGTCATTATTTGAATAAATATTTTCTATAGTCAGGAGTTGTTACCAAAAAGATGTATTGTTCACTTAGCAACTATATTTATGGTAAATTTTAAAACTAATACATTGCATTGGGTAGTTGCAGCAAACACACGACTGACTATTTATCGCCTGTATTTTTGCAAGCTAAATGCAATCAAGCACAATTTTTAATCGGAATCTTGAATGGTTAAATATTCCTCTTGTGGTTTATCAAAACCGAAAAGAATTTGAGTCTTGATAAGTCTTATATGATAACTTTTGATAATTTGAAAATTTGGATTTCCGAAGCAATGAAATTAATATGTTTAATGGATATATTATATCAAGCATAATAATTTACGTAACTAAAGAAACATTAAATCGATTATATACAGATTTTTGGTTCAAAAACATATAAAGTTTTGACCAGGTTACCAAACCGGAAGTGAGTTATTTACTAAAATTTGGGTGATAAATATATACACACTCTTGGAGTTACATCGTTTAACTAATCTAGCCATAGGTTATCCGAACGTATGATCCAGTATTTTAAAAATGAATTTAGAAAATGTAGAGTACCGGATATATATACTAAATTGTTAAGTATTTTGTTAAATTAGCATAATACTATGTATGCAACTAGAGAAAATCAATTCAAGCAATTTTTTTCATTTTTAAAATTAATAAAAACATATATCATATTGAATTTAATCCTTGTATCAGAAAATTCACTCAATATGTCAAAGTATCTATTTTTTATGCTGCCTTTGTTTAAAAATTAAAATGATCTTTAATTGAAGTAGTATGAAAATAGAGAACTTATACTCTAAGTTAAAAGAGAAGAAGGAATAATATGGCAAAAGGATGTAAAAAATCTTTAAAAAAACAGAAATCGATGATAGTGATTATGAGTGCTCGTGGCTAACGTGAGAATATTTGAAATTGTGAAAACATGTTCGTTAGAAAAGTGAGGTCGAATAAAATTCATTTGATATAGAAGATGGCACCAAGGCAAGGAAGTAAGGATGTATGAAAGTATTTAATAGAAAGCATGTACCTAAGGTATTCTCCTGTAATTTATTTTAACACTATACTGTGGGAAAAATGTGCATAGTTACTTGCCAGCATATTGAAGTAACTTAAAAAGTAATGCATACCGTAACAGTTGTCAATAAACGTATATAGCCGATTAATGGTGATCACTTACTTTTGTCTTAATCTGTACATGTGTTTCACTTACGCTGACCAGGGGAGATACACCTAAATCAGGTTTGCTAAGGGAAATAGCAAAATAATTTAAAAAATATTCTTTCCTTATCAGGTCAAAATAATCCATATTTTCAGTTAGCAGGCTGAAGAAATATTGGTGGTTAGTCAATATCAATATATTTTTTTCCGTAATTAAAAAAAATCAAAGTTTGAACAACGATTTTATTTAACTATTCATAATTATACCAAAGATGTACCTAGATATATATCTTGAATAGCAAATTAATAAAAATTAACTATAATGTTTTAAATCGTAAATAAAATTAACATTTTTTCGTCTCCAATGTTTTGCATGAAAAAGGTAATTATTGTAAAATTCATTTGTATTAACATCTGAAAAATATATAAAAGGCTTCTAGTTAGTTGTTACATTCAATAATTTACAAATATTCCTTAATTTAAGCATAATATTAGTCTTGTATGGATAGTTATGTAGAGAAATATTTAATGTTACCTCTCAATAAAAATAAGAAAATACGTAGCGACAAAGGTAATACGAAATTTTATCAATAACACTTAGCGTTAATTTTTATACAGAGTTCAAAAAAATTTAAAATGAGCATAAATACCAATGATTTTTCTTTGAATGCATATAGATCATGAAAAATTTGATAAATACTGAAACAACCTCAATATATTAATATGATCAGTAAAGACTATAACAAAAAATTCATTTTTTAACTTTTTTTATGTTAAATTAAAAATTTGTAGGCATAAACGTCAATAACAGGATTTCGAACTCCAAAAATATATTTTCCGTCATGTTGACACGACATTAACACCAGAACAAGAACAAATAGCAAATCAGTAATATTTTTCGATAACGAATACATCAAAACAAGTATTATATCTAAGAGTATAAAATTCGATCAAAAACATATTAGAAAGCAAGTTTTGAAGCTTCATCCAGAGCTTTGAAACCATCAATATGTTAATGCTTGGTTCAATAAATATATTAAAATTGCACGACTAGTCAAGGTGAAACAAAATTTTTTAATCAAGTGTTGTCTGAAAAATAAACATTTTATTAGATAATAAGGCTACCTTATCTATGTATTTATTTATTTTTCATTGGAAACACTGGAAGAGAGATGAATCCTGTTTGAATCTATTAGTAATTGAAACATTGCTTGTTCATCAGAGCAATGGCTCTATGTAGAACATTTCAAATTCTTTAATCCAAATTAGATCAACTCTCTAGTCAGCATGTATTTTGTTCAATTTATAAAACAACTTTTTACACTCTTTTACGTTTTAATAAAATTATAATGATTGTTCCCATCATTAAAATTGTCTGAGAAGCATTTTCTAAATCAATTTCTTAAAACTACCCTGTTGGATCTTGAAAATGTTGCAAATCATTTTATCTGATGTTACAATATGATGTTTCTTTTACTTAGCGAAATCAGTAGGGTGAAAAATTTATGCTGAATAGAATATTACAAATAAATAAATAAATGATAAGATATTTGTATTGTATATTTAAAAAGAAATTAGCCTCGTTTTTTCATTTAAACAGCTATAAAATTCGTTTCTTTATTAAAAATGTTATATCATTATTTCATTTTAAAAAAATTTTTGAGAATAATTTTTTTAGTATATTTATCTGCCAA
>LDMZ01056137.1:0-14273 GCA_001455285.1 Sphaeromyxa zaharoni
CCTCCTACATGAATATTTGTCTTTTATTCACCCTCAATGAATTTATAAATAATAAATTTTAAAAAAATCAAAATTTTTATCGTCGGGCATTATGGATGCGCGCGCAACCGGTCACTAAAGAAACCAATACCTATATCTCAATCATGGAAAAACATAACAACCTTTGCAGTGACTTTTCAAAGTCAGTGCTCACTAATCACTTTTCCGGAGTGAGATACCCAGTAGGGTACCTCAAGAAGGCTTTAATCCAAATTTTGTCCAGATACCAAAAAAAAATATAATTGTAAATTTTTCTTGGACAATATTAGGTTTTGCAAAAACGAAACCTTTATGGATATGATCGAACAAAACCAAAAATGGATATTCTTCCTTTATTTTTATAATTCTTTAATCCCAGGAAAAAATGTTTTGGCCAAGTTCAAACATTCCATTTATTAGAGTATGAAATCTTGATATTAATAACAGAGCTTACCAGATGTAGCAGAAAAAGTAGCATTTGATATCTCAAATGATTAATCTGCCTTCAAAAGCCACTTGTAAGGATGTATATATAAAGAAGCTATTATATAGATAATTAAAACTTTTACATATACAGAATTATCATTTTACTAATAAGGTTGATAACAAATTTTTATAACTTAATTACAAAGACTTGAAACCTAGAAAAGTTTTTAAAAATGACATTGTAAAAGTTGTTTATGTCTGCACTAAATTTGAATGTTTATATTCATTTTTTATCGACTCATGCTATTACGCAATTTATGACTACGTAAGCATGGATTTCTGCAAAAAATGTAATTTATTCCTAAATTTTTATCTTAAGATTAATGAATATTTGTGTAATATTCTTTCTTATATATTGGAAAAGAAAATCACTTTAACTTTCATTGTATTGTTTAACACCTGTTATCATTCCTCTGAATTTGTAATAGAGCTGTAGGACCATATAATTTTGTTATCGACCTTCTTTCTTATGTTGTATTAATAAAGATGTAAACCTGCAGATTCTTTATACAGTAAGTGTGGTAACATTAGTGATTGTATATTATATTCATTTATACATATTAATTTATATTTTTTTTAATTGGCCTGGCTTTGCTAAATTTTAAATTTTAATTATACAGGCATGAATATATATTTTATTATTTACAGAATATTTGATTCTTAAAAAAATTTAATTAGAACTTTACATCAAAATGTCGATATTTTAGCCATAACATGTATTTTTTAAAATATCCTATTAATAAACCAAAGAAATTATACAATAATAGTCAATTTAGGCAAATAAATTTGAAAGCGCTATCTCTTTCACTCTAAAAATTTAACATTTTTCAAGTGAAAACACCTCTAGAAAAAACGAGACTTTACAATATGCCAAGAACAAGGCAGTTCCTTATATTTTCCGAAAATCGAATTTTTGCAAAACTTATTTATAAAGGCATTCGATATTCTGATTCATAAGGTACAGTCTTTTTTTCAATAATCAAATCTTTGCTAGGTCCAATTCATAAACATACAGCCTTCGCTTTAAATATTTAATTTAAATATTGTTTATAATTTACTAATTGATTTAAATTTTTTTTCTTTAAGGGTTTGTAAATGATTGTTATATGCTTAAAGTATTAGGATTTCGTTTCTTAAAATCTGTGAAATCGAATAAAAAGATCAGAACGGCGCGCTCGATTTTGTCAGTAAAAATAAATTATCCTCACATGAGAAATTTAGAAAAACTAGGAATAAAGAAATGAAATGTAATTAATCAAAAATCCTTTCAAATTTTCCCATCATCTAACATAGAGTATGTGATCTAAAACATTATATTTTATAGATATATTGATTAGCTTTCACTAATATCACGGTGTTTATACAAAAATGAAGGATAAAATTATTTTTAAGATATTAAGCATAACTTTCAGGATTATTGAGAGATCCTGGTTTAAACCCTATTAAAATTCTAAATTATGATAGTAACATTTCCTATTAGCTGTGACTTATAAAAACGAGGGAATTGTATATATGTCGAACGGGTTTTTTATATAAATTATTTAATCTCATTAGTGGATGATATTTTTCTCATTGGAAATCAATTTCGAAGATTAACTCCTTATAACTACCTAATAGAGAAAATATATTCCAATACGTAGTTTTTTATTGTTTATGATAGCTCGAATATTTTGACTTCTTACGTTAAATCTTGATTATGGTAATAAATACAACTTTCAGGTTAGAAATAAATAAATTTAAGCAATTAGGTTGATACAAATAACTCAAAAATAATGCGGTAGATAGTAATTACTAGGCATAAAAATTAGACGTAAAATATTATGAAAAAATAGGGTGTGGTGACCTATCACACATTTGCCTTAATCTATAAAATTCTGACGAATTATTTTAAAGAATAAATTTTGCATTTATTATCTTAATATATTTTATTTTACATCTATAACAAAAAAATACAAAGAACCTTCCATACTTTAAACGTAAAATTTATAAAAATCTAAAATTGATCGCTCATGTATATCTGTGATATTTATGATTTAAAAAAAATTAAATTTAGTGTGTTATAAATTTATCATGCATATATAAGCAAATTATGAAAAGAAAAATATAAAAGAGTTAGTCCCAAATTTAATGTCGTAAAACATTAATTTTAGTGTTAAAGCCTATAAATTTATACACCGGGATGTTCGGGTTGTGAAATTACAGGGAATATGATATATATTTCAAAGCTAATATAAATTTTTAGATACCAATCCTATGATTTGTACGAACCACCATAACATCAAATTCGTTTTTTAGAACAATTTAGTGAGATCTAACTGTTGATTAAAATTTTTATATTATGAATTGATATGCGGGTATGAAAAAATTAGAAATTTACTCATGTCTTTGATCGATCAGATAATTTCGTATTGAAAAACTATCATTGCGAAAATTTTTTTTAAAAATATGTCTTCAATTTTTTATCCATTAAAACTTCTATCACCTTTTAAAATAAAACGTAATAACTTCATTTCAGAATAAATAAAAATATTCAATTAAGGGCAAACGTGAATATATCCGATGAAAAATTAAATTTTAATAATTTTTCGTGCAGTAGATATGAACACAGTCAAAATCGGGTATATGTAATTATCATATATACCACGCATAGTAAAGAATATATGTATCTGCTATAGAACTTCTTAACTTTGATTCAAATTCGTATACTTGATAAATAGTCCAAAAAAGGGAAGAATTTGAAAACTTGAGATTAAATACATAAATGTATCTTCCCCAAATTTTACCACTTCATATTAAGGAAAAAACAAAGAAAAGCTCAACTATTATATCAAATGCTCATTGATACTAAAGTAATAAAGCTATGACTCTTAAACCTTGCGCTCGTTATCCAGATTTAAAGGCTGTATAATAAAATTTGGATTTATGGAGACAACGGTAAAGATGTGCTAATTAAAAATTAATAAATATTGCTGATACATCTCAAGGGATAGATAATCGTGAGGGCATAAATAATGAAGACTGTAACGGATTTGTCAAAAAATAATTTTAACTATAAATTATAACTTAGACCTAGAAATACAACGTAGCTGAAGAGAATTATGTCGAAGTTGAGAGCTATTATTGACCCGTTAAAGCGAACTGATGAAGGAAATAACACAATTGAATGAAGTAAAACAAGAATAAAGAATATTTCATGACATCATTTCATATTTGTAGGTTTTCATATGAGCCAGATTTTGTTTCACACTATCGTTGTTCCTTTACAAAGACGGAACGTGCCAATGGATGACACTAACATTTGTCTTTTTAATTAAATTTTCAGAAAATACATACCAATAAACAATAACACACTAAATTAAACACCATTTTCCGCCCTCATATTTAACAACGTGTAAATATTTACATCAGTAAAGAGACCGAAATTATATGTTTGTTCAAAATGTTTAAAAAGTTATTTTCTTAATTAAAAACCTCTTTTTGAAACCCAGTTTTTCGCTAAATTACTAATTAAAAATAAAATTGTTTCTGATATGTTGATCAAGTTTCTTTATAACGGAGTCCTTATTATCGGTTTAATGTAATTTACCGATATAATCAATCATCAGTTAAAAAAGCAGAATGTCAAATTCAGTAAATTTTCTATAGTGAAAATTATCATGTATAAAGCCGCTATTTATTAATGTAGATTACCTGTTGCTTACTGTAGTTAAACGTGTTATCATATCATTTTTCTTGAGTATAGCTATCGTGCAAATAATGTTGGAGAAAAATATTAAGCAAATTACAGCTTTAATCATCAAAAAACTCAATATCATACTTAAAAACGCTTGAAAAAATGTTAATCTATTTTTATTAAATTTCTATTAAATCATTCTGAAAATTTAGTTTAATTGTATATTTTAAATTCAAATTGAATGTTATTAGGTCGGTTTCGATATTTTTCATGATTTGCTGAATAAATCGTTAGAGATATTTATTTAATTATATTTCTAAATTTTTAATTTTTTATATAATTTCTCTATTTGTCCAAAAAAATCACTTATTTAAACCAAGATGTTTGTCTTACGATAAAAATTCAAATACGATATTTTAGTGCTACGGACTGGGAACTTGGCGTATCCCATGTAGTAGCTTAGAGCCGATAGGCCTCTACGGAAGGAGTGACTATCAGACGAAAAGGTGACATCGATGTAGCAATAATAATTAATAACTAACCGCCGCCGCGCGGTAATCAATATTTAACTCTCTAAATACGTATCGTGTTTCTATTTTCTGACGATGAGTCACGACAATATTTACTAATAACCCGAAAACATTTTTATTCTAGAAATTCTAACATTCGGATTACATACTTCAGAGGGTCGTTTGCATAGATTAAAATACCGGTATAATAGTTAGGCCTAATTTAAACTTTGCACACACTAATAATTCAAAATTATTTTAAAATTTTATATCTTTCTGACATAAATACTGCATATCTATACTCATTATGTGAATTTTCAGTATATTCACTTCATCATCTGTTTCAAAGTGTTCATTGCATGTTCAAAAGAATCTATTCCTATTATATTTTTGGATCTCTCAATCTAATAAAAATTTGAAACTACTTAAATTTTACTCACAATTTCATCAAGCTCTTTGACATCGCTTTTATTAAATACAACGTAAAGTTCCTTTTAAGATATAATAAGATACAGATTTTTTAACTTCAAGAAATTTATGGAGAGAGGAATTATAAAGCTTAAAAGAAGAATTCAGAATTTTCGTTAAGTTTTTTGTATATTTAGTCCCGTCAAGGCACAAGGTATAAATAATATATTCAACCATTCGGGTTTTCCTGTCATACATAAAATTATTCTTTTCAGCAAATTTTAATATCTAGCAACATCACTAATTTCAGTAAAGATATACTTTGAAAACTGTTTTGTAGCATCCTTTGATATCGTTATTTATTTTATATTCTTCAAGAACTTTTTCGAGATACTGACATCCTAGTCTTTAATATATAAATAAGAAGCTTAATTTAGCACCGGTCTGGGAGGCACCTCTTTTCTAACCAATTTAACTCCAACCAGTTTTCAATTTTATACTTATGTCCAAAATTTTTTTCATCATAATACTTCTCGATATTTATAGCTTCCATAAAAGCAAGATGGTATTCTCCCTTAAATATTTAGTTATAAATTTAAGGTACACATTATTAATAAGTTTCTTTTTTTTTAACTTCAGTTTAATTAGTTCATCATTTTCTAACTTTGCAATATTTTTACAATCCTCTGCTATACTCAACAGCTCTTCTATGTTAAACAACTCATAATATCCGATCTCTTTAAAGACTTCCAATTTACTATAAACTTCTGCAGCCTCTTTAAATTTAAAAATAAAACAAAGATAAAATAGTTACCCTTCCACTTTTCTTCATATTCATAATCCTTTCCAGCACTTAATATCAGATTGAATACATACCGAACGTCGGCAGAATTTGAAAATCTTAAACAACCCGTTTTTTTAGGTATGATTTTTTTCATCAGCTTCAGGGCTTTTTGATATTTTTCCACTGTGAACTTTTTATTGAACGGCATCGAAGAATGTTTCTTTTTATCCAACGGAATAGTAAATATGGATTTCCACGTTTATATATTTATTTAAGGCTCCTATCGTTAGGATCGATGAATTGGGGCGGAGTTCATTTTTATAAAAATAAAAAGTTGCGAACTTCTTTAAAATTTATTTATCTTTCAAGAATTGTCAAATTCCATATTCTATCGAGTAAAAAATTGGTCAAATTTTATATGAAAATAATTCCATCTATAATTATAAGTATGTATTTTTTAAATACCTATGTATCTATTTATAAGTTGGGAAATATAAATTTGATAAGAATTTATTTACATTTGAAAATAATCTCTAAAGGATTTTTCCTTTGCTGTACAAATAATTAAACTCAATGAATTCGCTTATGGGTATGAATTTATTTAAGTAGAAAATATACTCATTGTAACTCCTTTGATATGATAAGAATGAAAAAATAATAATTTGCCATTAGAATATACATCTATAATTTCTTTCATAAAAATCAATTTAAAAATGATACTAAATCAGAGATAAAAACTAATCCAATAATTTTTACTATTTTAAATAAGAAAACAATTTACAAACTGCACCAATTCAAGTCACCACACTATGATTTGAAGAAACAAGAATTAATGAACTTGCAAGTTTAATGGAAAAGAAAACTGTTCTATATAACTTTGGAAAAAATAAAATATATTTGGCTTGTATATTATTCAATATAAGTAAAGCAATCTTTTCGATTCTGATGTGTGGGTAACATATAATGGTCGAAATCCTTAAAAATGAATATCTGAGGACGATTTTATAAAAATTGAAGATCTGTAACAAAATTAATTAAACAAACATTTACTTGGTTTAAAATAGAATTTACTTAGTCTTTAAAAGAACTAATTGATAAATATTTGTTTATGAAAAAAGCGAAAACAGTTTATTAAAATTCTAAAAATTATATGAGGCTTCATGAAATAGGCATGTAAATAAAAATTGATAAACTATAAAATTTTTTTTGATAAAATAATTCATAGTGCCAGTGTATTTAATGGCTCACGATCGATTGTTAAGTAGCATCGAAAATATTCTGTAATAACAATAAATGAATTGTTTCTACTTTTAAAGTTATGAATAATTTACATTATTTGGATGTAAAAATGATATACCAGAATTTTACACGGAAGAAAAATTTAAAATTTATATAATCTGGTGTAAATATATGTAATAATAGTCGGATATCAAAGCTTTGGCGAAATGTATAAACAATTATCGTAACGAAGGATAAACTATTCTTATAAAACGATATAGGGTTTTAAAAAAAATTCAAGAAATTAGTTAAATCAAATCATTTTAATAGAATAAATTTTCACAAAAAATGATTTTAAAAAAATTTAAGTAAGATTTGAAAAAATATCTTAATCTTATTTCGTTACTCTCTTATAGATGATTTTAGACTAAGGTCAAAAATACCCGCTTTGTTTCACTTTTTTCTTTAGCAATTTTCACATCAAACCTTCACTATTTTACATATACATAACTAGAAAAAATTATAGATCAAAATTTTAGACGAAACAATTTAACCGAGTTGGAAATCGTGGAAAATGTTGATTGATTAAATATTTAATTGGAATTGTTAGTTTTACTACATTATTTACTGTTCCTATAAGTTCAAGTGCTTTTCCAAAAACATATTCGGTTACAATACGACATTTTTAATTTTTCAAACTGTAGAATTAAAGAGATATTATAAAAAGATTCAAGTCACATTGAAGTTGGTTCCAGAACAGGAAGTACTGAGACAAACACATTTAGAAATAAACGGATATCAATAATCAAAGCCAATGTAAATATTTGAAATTCAATAACTTCATGTAAGAAAATACATATTAATTCAAGTAATTAAACATTTTGTCTAGAAATATACAAATTTAACATTATCACTTTCTACTGAAAAATGAACGGTATGTAATGTTGAATGAACACTCCATTTCTGAAACAAGTATAGGATCAATTTCTATAGAGGCATTTACTAATGTTTCGACACTCTTAAGTCAAAAAGATGAACTTGATTTATATAAAATTTTAGTATATTAAATGAATTGATAAATTTTAATTTTATAAATAAAAATATATTTTTTACAATCTGATCTATTTAAAGCTTCTTATTTAAAGATTTCGAATAACCCAATTTACAGATTAAGTATATTGCAATATATAATGGTACAGTACATCCTCTTGAAATCAATTTCTCAAGATCAGAAAAAAATGGAAAATTAAAAAATTCAGGAAAGAAAGAGACTTGTTTTTGAAACTAAACTATCCTTATGTTATTTATCATCAATTATTAAAAATACATATTAATTTATCTATTCAAAATTAATTTCCTCCTTTTTTAAAGGGTTTTGAAATAATACTTTAGTATACCCTTAATAAAGCCACGTCTAGATGATATTACCAGTATTTTCGTTTCCCAATGTTTTCTTAGTTTTACTAGAAACATTTGATCAATTATTTTGGATCACGGAATATTTTCTGAGAAAAATTAAGCATTTTATATTTCATTCAATCATTCTAATAATGTAATCTCTTTTATTTTCTTGTACATCATACCATTTTTAAGCTTAAAGGAAACAGATCATTAAAAAAATGGTCTTGTGAATTATATAGGGTTTACCTCACATAATTTATTGTGTAAAATTTGATTTGATGATATGTTTTTTAATATGAAGATTACCTATATTATAATTAGTTAAAGCTTACATTTTGAACTTTTAGTTAGTATTTATAACGAATTGTTTCATTTGGATTTTAAATTAATGATTAATCTTTTAGGTTTTTTTTTTTAATTTTCAATATAATATTTCTATTTACCTTAAGTGTCCAGAAGTATCATTGCCGATATATGGTCCCCGTCTGAGAGGGTTATTGAACTTTACATTTTATCGCTATTTATAAATATAATTAAATATTTTTTAATAAGTTAAAAATTGATGTTTGAATTCATATTAGTACTGGTATCGTTTCCGTACTTACTTAATTTGGGCTATTTAAATAAATTAAGAATCCTCTTTTAAGATAATTGAATGTCAGATTTTGAAAAATTTTAATTATATATATATCATTTTATATCATTAAATATAATTCTCTATAATAAAAAAGAGAGTGATTGGCAATATCTACCTGAACAACGGTAAACTCTATACTTTTAACACTGAAAAAATTGAAACTTTATTCAAAGCGTACATTTCAACTCTATGATTGAAAGGCTCTTGTTATTAACTAATGCCGTATACAAGTTTCAGGTGACGTATTATAAATGATATAAAACACTTGGAATATCCAAAAAATTTATATCGATACATGGATATTTATTTGCATATATAACAATCAAATTATATTTGCAAAAAAATATGTATAAAATGTTAGTAACAACTGAAATTAATAAATCAGCCATCAATTTACTTACTTTTATTGTTTTTGGAAAAAAAATAATGATAGAATATATGTGACCATAGTATTTTATAAGGAAATATTGGCCTAGTGTTTTGATTTTTCTGTAGCTACGTTATCTTTGATAGATTCATTTCATGGGGAAAAAAGTATTGTTAAAACCCTCGATTAATTCTAACAATCGTTGTTGATATTGTGTATGAATGTAACTATAGCATTTGTTATTCAAAAAAGATAATATTTTTGAATTAATTTAGCAAAAAGTTACCCGCTGAAGTCATATTTTTGTAATTTAAGGTTCGCTAGCCTACTGGATATCTTTTATATAATATATATGAAATATGGTTGATATGTGTAAAACGCTGTAAGAGATAATCAAAAAAATATTGGTAAATCCAAATATAAATCTCCGTGTGAAGAATACGCCCTAAATAAGGACCATGGAACGACTGGTAATTTGTTATGATTTTATAGAAGCATAGAGAATTTAATCGAAGGGGCAGGATAAGTTTTAAAAATCCTTAAAATAGTTAATATCATCATTTTGCATCTTTTAATTAAACTAGTTCTAAACGCATTCGTCCTAGGTAGCTAGCTCTTTAAAATTTTACTGGGGTTAAATTCTTTCACACTATATATATCAGACAATGGAATACACAAAATTCTACGTAAAAATATTCTATTAGTTTTTATAACGTAAGACAAGAATAAACTAAGTAAATTTAAGACTACTCATGTCATGTTATGTAAGTAAAATGTTTAAAAATTTGAATATATGATGCTTTCATAAATTATTTTTTAATTTGGCATATGTTTTCTCTTTTTTGGTATTCATTCGTTATCTTCTGTAAGCGCTTTCAAATATTCTTCAAGATTATTTCGGAGTACTGAAATTTTTCATAAGCTTTTTTCGCAGCTAAACCATGGGTTTTAAACAGCTTAATGTAGGATTATATGACAATATTTTCGAAGATTCCTTTACAAACTTTATCTTTTATAGGGTTAAATGCGATTTAGGCTAATGTATTATTGATTTTTAGTTGAAAGTCTTGTATTTAATAAACTCCAAATAATTATATTCTTGATTTAAATTAATTTATCGAATCTATTAAAGTTTTATTGAATTTTAATAAAAAAGATATAAATTGATACAATAACATGATTATCCGATGCTAAATTAACTATTCGTTTACATATAAGAGGATAAAAACAACTAATGAATTGTTAAATATTATAGGCTTATATTTTTGGTCACGATTTTGTGTGGAAATTAAAAAAAAATAAAAATCGTATGTGAAATATAAATTTTGAGGTTAAGGTATAATGTTGATAATTTAGCGGGAAATAACTATGAGTTTCAATAACTAAGGACGGAACGGAGTTGAACGTGGGTGTTGCAGTATAATGTCCTTAGGTTAGCTCAAAGATTTTTAATTTTAGTTTAATATAAACAGCCCTTTTGCCATGATTCATATTTTGCGAGATAATATTACCAAAAAAATAGTAAATAATCCAAAACTTTGATAATTAAATATATTTACTATGCCACATTAACAGTAAGACCAAAAATTACGAATCTGTTCCAACAATTATTATCATTATTAATATTTACCTATGTAATAAAAAAAGAGATTTAATGATGTTAAGATAATGAAAGGTAAGTGGCTAAATGGATTTATTATGTGCGCCTTTTCTTGTAAGTTAATCGCTGGTCGTTTCCATTATCACTTGAAAATAAACACGGATCTCGAAAACAGTTCCCTAAAGTGGGAAAGTTCAAAGAAGGGTAATTACGATAAAGCTTGATGTGAACATGTATTGTTATATTAGCAATTTGGAGTTAATTATATAACCTTTAGCGTGGATTTAATCAATTTTAATAAAGTAAATGATCGAAACCTGCGTATACACTGATCCAATTTACTTTTCCAACCTTCAAGCATTTTAAAATAATTACAGAGAGAAATCAATTTTTATATAATACAAGAAGTATGGAAATTTAAGTTTGCAACAGAAATTTAAAACAATAATAATCGTCTCGCACTAAGAACACAATTTAGACTTTTACCGAATTCGAAAGGAGTCTTAAAACTTTCAAAAAAAACTAAATGGGTACTTTATTAACTTTCCTCCATATTTTTTTTAAATTAACTGTCTAAATTTTTAATTTTGTCCATTTAAGAATCATATGTAAAAATAAAATTAAATTTCACATATACAATATTTTCGTAGTTTATCTTTTAACAGTAATACTTCAAAATTTTAGGTAAGTCTAGCTGCACTTAATTAATTAGTAAACAGATTTCTGAAGTAATTTCACGTTTTGACGTGACATATTGTTATTTTTGCACTCTAAATTATATTCCCACTAGATTTTGAAGCCTGTCCCAAAGAATGACGTTAAAGATGCAACAACATAAATTTCTTCAAATGGTTTGGAAACCTCTAAATATTTGCACAACACTATCGCAGTATTTATTATCTCGTGATACATTTTTTATGATCATAAACACGCGATATAAATCTCTGCCTTTTTTTCTGAACTAATTATGGCGATGCTCTTGAGATAAACTTACTTTAAATATATTTAAAATTAATTTAAGCATTATTTCTTCTGGAAGATCTAAACTTTTTATTCAAATAAAGTTGACTAGAAATATATTTTGATTTATTTATTGTATAAAAATTTACAAAATATTAAATATATTAAATGCACGAACGTATGAACATCAATCAGGGTCAAGTAGATCAATTAAATTTAGTAAAAAATAATTTATTAATATATTGTTAAAGATTATCGTGCATGAACTAAGTCCCGACAATATATATTCGGTTTCTAACGGAAACCGAATGCTAATCGAATACTTAAATGCTGCATGTGATAGGCGGCGCAACCTTTAGACGTAGATTACTAACCTAGTGTTTTATTTCTGTTTTGTCTTCATGGATTACAGAATTGACTGTGACTACGAGTCGCCTAAGTACTGGGTGTTTGGATCCTGTCAGGGTTCCCAATGCAAGGCCCTATACGTGCTTAGGCTGGGGGAACATCCGCTGACCGTTGTCACGACAAGATTATCAAAGACGAAAATGATAGGGCTTATATATCATGCAATATTATATAAAAAGTTGATCATAAATGATACCTTGAGCCCATCCCCTTTTACACCAATATACCACTTCCAGATCAATTGTGATATTTTTTATATAATTCTTGGTTTGAATATAAATTATGAAATATTGAGAGAAACCGTACTAATCAAAATGAAAGTTTAAGTCGCAAATATGATAAAACTAATGAAGAAAAGATCGAAAGTTAATTTACAATATTTATGAAAAAATATTTTTCTATACATGAATTGGGAAAGGTCTTTAGTATCATGTACAGTACTGCTAGAAATATTATCAGTGAACTTATTAAAACTAGGTTAATAATGTTTTATAATCCGTGTTTCTCAATCAGAATTAAAAAAAGGATAATAATGAATTTCTGTAAATATCCAAATTCATGATGAACAAATATCAAAAGAATTGTAAATTTACGGTAAATAAAGAAATTGATATAGTTAAAAAGGAGGGTAATAATAATTAAAGGGAAATTATTTTTTGGTTTTTAGTTGAACATTTCATTGAAATATAAATAATTCATATCTGTCGATGAGTCTTGATTAATCACGTATACGACAAAAAGTCATGATATATCTTGAAACTGTATCAGAACAGCTACATGGAACAAAAACTAATAGAGGATTTTCATTATTGTATATTGCATAAACTTATATGATTGGTTCTCTTTTCACAAGGTTTTTCGATAATCTAGTGTAATGCCAAGGTGTTAGTAGTATTTATTTGAAATCCATGTTGGTATGTCAAAGGTATTAAAGGCAGTAATGGTGTATATTTATTATTGATAATATCTGAAAGAGATTAAAGGATATATAGATGAAATTTTGAGTGAATAATGTTATAAATTTCAAATGTAAAAAATTTGTCTAAAAAATTTAAACTTCAATTCATTTTGTAATACATTGAAAGTCCATGAAAATTTTGATGAAATAAGCAGGAAAGTAATTTAAGAAGTGATTTTAATACACGAACAGAAAATTTGTTTATTTTGTAGTAAAATTTTTATAAACACATAATAAAAAAATATTTTATAGTATTTCTTAAAGTTTTTCAATCCAGTTTTTGATTGTGGAAGAGAGCTGGAAATGATTTACTCAAAATATTTAAATAATTAAAATTTTCCAGGAGGATCATTAAGATTAGGAATTTACAAAATTATGATATTTTCTGGTCTAATATTTCTGTTATCCCATCAAACTGGAATGAAAGAACGATCTTCGATTCTCGAAAATTGCACCAAAAATTAATAGATCTAAGAAAATTCTTTTCATATAATATTTTGTAATTCCCATTTCGAACTTTTTTCAGTAAACATTCATCGGTGTACCAATAGTAACACCGGAAATCAGGAGTTCCGGGTTATAACCTGCGTACATAGATGGAAAGGGTTCGGCGATTACATCGATCGTTGATCACTCAATACGCGGATGACTCCGAGACGCCAATATATGACATGTCGGAAATTTAACGGAATATTAAAAACAAAATTAGATACTTTCCCACAGCCCGCCTAATTAAAATTAGAACGTGTTACGATATAGTACGTTAATATCGGATTTTCACCGTGTAGCGTATATTTAGTAGATACCCGAGATAGATCGGGGTTAGTCGTATTCATTTTGTATATA
>LDMZ01056142.1:0-10510 GCA_001455285.1 Sphaeromyxa zaharoni
ATCGGATGAAGATATTTATAGATAATACACAAAACAGCCTATCGTTATGATAAGAATTTTTTTTCAATAATTTATTCACTTTAACAGTAAAATGAATGTAACACCCATAGTTTAATTGTACAATAAAAATTACATTAATTTTGTTACTCAATATCCTTAATTTGTTTTGCACAATACTAAAATGTAAAAGCATTCTTAACAACAAATAAATTTTTATCTATATTACCATATTTTCTTAGCATCATTAAATCATGTAAAATTGTTAAAAAACCGTGGAAAATAGTTTTTAGGCCAATAGATACTATATTAACAGCTTTTAACTTTATTTTTATTAAGAAAATTTAAAGTAACACGAGCTGAAATTCCCAATTTGTTTTTTATATGATGGAATAAAAATAATTTACTAAATTGACAGAATATTATTTTTTATTAAAATGAAAGTTATTTAAAATATTTTTTTAAAATGTTACTATAAAAATGTTATTTATTTTTGTCATATATTCGAAACTGAAAAAATTTTTAATTTCTTTAACATAATCATTTATTTTAAATAATAATTTAAACATAAAACATTTCTATTGATGATTAATTGAATAATCCAACGTCAGGTAATTCGGGTTATAATAAAAATTAAATAAAACACTAAACTATTACCTCTGGTTCTAACCTAAATATTTTTGATTAATTTAAATATTATATATTATAATATGTGATATTTAGTACCCAAACTAACCGTGATGACAGAATTTTATTTTAAAAAATTATGAGTTATATATATAATTATATTTATTGCAGTTAGAAATAAAAAATAGTTTATAATTTTATACTAGAAAATAGTTTTTTTGACTAAAGCAAAAACACAATAATTGCAGAGGTGTTGAAAAATAATAGTTAGATTGTTTTTATAGAAAAATCATATATAAAAGATTTTTAATTTTTATATTATAAAAATCGATACAAAGCCATGGCAATATTAGATCGAGCCATGAATTGCTTCTATCATCGGTCCATTTGTTCTAGTTTTTATGTTAGCGTAACTTAAAAATTGTAAAAAAAATAATTTTCAATATATTTCGCCTAGTATAATATATTATGATTTGTGTATATTAAAATCTGGTAAAAAAATATTAGTTGATTCAATAAATCTTACACATGGATTGTGCTAAGGCACAGACTAGATTCATAATTTAATAATAATCATATCGATTTTTAATTTTCACATTATAAGTATCGTTTTCCTATATTATGCCTTCAATATAGAGTCTGCATTGAACGATTGCACTTAGGCTGATTTTTTTTATTTTAAACAGCTACGCATTCTTTTCATGCATATATATTGGTTGCCTTACTGTCAACAAATGTTGTATTTTTTAAATTTTCTTAACTGTTAGATCAAAAATTTGGATCCAACCATTTTACTCTAAGTAAAATAATTTTTAAACATTCGATCTAACTTTGTCAAACGCAAATTTTTGAAACTATATAATGCCATATATTTCATCCATACTTTCGTAACCGTATATTCAAGTGAATAATTTATGAAGAGGTTTTTGTCATCACAGTATCTTTGACCTCTAGTAAAAACTTCGCAAGGAATTTTAATTATTTATTATTATTTTAAAACAATATATATGCGATGAACAAAATGTAACAGCCTTAATAGCAGTGATTAGCTTGTTCCAAAGAAACCTAAACTCTGTCAAATATGAGTTTTTCATAAAATTTTGTTTCATTGAAGGATAAATTAAAACCAACTCGGTTGGAAAAATTATAATATTTCTTGATGCACCAATTAATAAAAATGATTAATAGATTTAAATTATCAAAACTATAATGCACTCAGAAAAGGATAAAAACGGATATAATTAATATTTACCTAATAATTCACGTACGATATGGGACGATATAAATATCAACATCTCATCAATTTAACTAATTACCATGAATATAACAAATTTTGCTGCTTCCTGCAATTTTAAATTGTTAAAATTTATCGAAATAAATTTTAATTAAATAATTGATCGTTTTTTCTAGGCTAACCTTTCTGATTCGCCTAATAACGTTTATCAAAAAATGATTTTGGATAGTTCTTTGGATACTTAATTGAAGGCCCATTTTTTAAAGGCATTTTTACAACCTTCATCCCCCCATTTAGATTAAAATGAATTCAAACGTATTCAAATCTCAATACACCTTAACACATTCATGAAATATTGTTTTAAGCTAAATTCATCAGCTCAGTTTCATCTATAATTCTCCTTTTAACAAACAGATACTACTTAAAGCCTTTCATTCAAAATATCTATTTCACGTAGCAATATGAAAATAACCTGTACAAAGTTAGTAATACTCTTATATATTCTATACTTTATCATTTAAAGAACAATATAACAATTTCACATGCTTATCGAGGATGTCTTACATATTTTAGAAACCAATTAAAATATTTAATTTAAAGGAGAAATTGTGGAAATACAAAAATTTTATATATTAATATAATTTTTATTATAAATGTTTTGCATTCAAAGTTATTTATAAATTATTTATAAATCGTTTCAATGTCAAGCAATATAGCCCATAACATTTACATGACAAATTCAAAAGATTCTGTTTATACTTATTTAAAAAATTTTATCTTAAACTTAAAAAATCTATTCTACAAAAAGAAATATTTTTTGACAATAGATTATATAAAAGATATCTTATATATTTCATTTAAATTTTAAACAAGATTTGTTTTGTGTAAAAAATCTACAAAAATTCCATTGTATGTTTTGAAGTATTATGAGGGAGAAATAATATAAATTTCTGAATTACTAAATTATGATAATGATAAATAAGTGGAAAAATAGCTATTAAATCTAGAGCAGCACATCTAAGTGAAGCATAATAAAACATTTATATTAGCATAGATCAGCATTATCTCGAAAAGAGAGAAAAAAATTCATACGTATTTTCATTATGATAATCATATGTTCAACATTCTTTCTTAATTTTAATAATACTATAAATTTTATATTTTATTTTCGAACTAAATATTTTATTGAATTTATGGGGTTATCACCAAGAAATTTTTGTTTTGGTCAAATCTAAATTAATGTTGTGTTGGTATTCCATTTGTCAATAAAATACTAAACTATAAATTAAATTTCTTATAGAATTTTATTAATGAATTTATATTTTATATAATCAAAAATATTGCGAATATCTTAAATTTTTTTTTATATTTATTGGTTTAATGTTAGTTTCTAAAAACGTAGAAAATCAAAATCACTTATTTTATTTAAGAATTTAAGTTTGAAGTTTATAATTTCGGGGTTTTACGAATCTTATTCTTCTATATGTGGATTGACACGGGTTGAACGATAGTCCTAGATTTTTTAATGCAGTCATTAGATTTAATGAATTAATGATAGCCATTTAAAACCAATAGCCCTTTCTCAAATTATATAAATATTTAGCTATAAAAATATTTTACAATAAAATACACAATTTTATTATATTTTTATTATTAAGTAAGGAATAGTTCTGGTGAAAAAACGTTTAATGGCTTTTAGAATTCTATAACATATCAATACTTTTAAACTTTCAATTAATTCAGGATTTAATAATTTCTTAATAAGTAAAATCAATATTACCTTTGTTTTGATTGCAACATGAATCAACTATTATCTACTCTGATTAACGCGAAGAGCAGCTAGTTCATTAAAGTTAAAAAGATTCAAGTAATTAATCATGTCGGATTATACACATCAATAGATTAACGTAGTCTTTTTAGCTTCCAGCAATGACAACAAATTTCAAGACTCATGTAAGTAATTGGGTCAGTTTTTAAGATTATTAAACTTGAAAAAATACATAAATTAACAGATTTATCATTCATGCAATTAAGAATTATTCGATGATTAAGTTTTAAAGTATTTGTTGCAATATATACACGATTGATATTTATACATGTGTCCTTATATATTTAATATTTCTGTAATACAGATTCTTTCCAGCTATACTAAAAGAGCAAGGTTTATTTTCCAAAATATCAAGAAAATTTGTATAATTATCTATTAAAAATAAAATTTATATTTCTTAAAATGCTACAATTTTATCGCTTCACGTTTTCACTAGAAGGTATAATTTAGAAAAAAAAGGTAAAATATATGTGATCAATTATCAATAAAATAGAAAAGAATAACATTATACAATTATGTATAAATATTAGCACTATAAAATATAAAGGTTTTAGAAAATGCAGTAAATATATTAAAATTAAATATTGGAAAAAAGATATTATTACAATAATATTATTTGGTCTAAATTAATACAAAATTCAAATTTAAAGCCTGCGATATCTAATATATAATAATTTATATATATATCATATAATTATAAATAGGCGTTTCTATGTACTTTTTTAAATATTTCACTTAATTTGATATGTTAAAAAAATATGTTCGAAAATATTCAATTAGTATTAAAAATGCACTAACCGACCATAAAAAATATAAAAACAAATAAATAATATTTCGACAATTCATAATTTATTTATAAAAATTTTTTGGATTTAAATATTTGATTCCATCATGAATTACATTCCAATGATATAAATTTAATCACTTGTAATCATTCCTAAAATCTCAGCTTATAATTAAAATATTATTAGTACATTTTAGATGTATAGAAATCAATAATAATCAAATAGAAATGTATAAATAAGATACAAAAATTTTTATATTTAGTCAAGTGGACCTTGTCATAACCTTAAAAATATTTAGATAAAATCGATCACGGGAAAACATGTCAATTGGATTGGAGCAGAGTAATAATAGATCAGGTATATTGCTTTTCCTTATTATTTCTTTCAAATTTTACTTGATTTTTTTTAAAGAACCATGTGAATAACCCAATTAATATAACCCCGGTATGTCAATATTATAAATAAAACAATTTTAAATCTTTTTTAAAATTTCCATTAAAGGCAAATGAGAATAAAACACCCCCTGCGGAAAATCCAGTATATTTTCATAGACTTAATTTAAAATTTAGGTTAATTCAACACCAATCCCAGGCAATACTTTAAATAACCCAGGTATAAATGGCAATAACAACCAAGGAAATCAAAGCAATGATATTGATTTTGGAGAAAACCAGTTAAGATTTATGTACACTTTGTTTATTTAATTTAGAAATGATAGAGATTCCGACCAAGGTTTTAAATTTATTAAAATATAATATATTAAGCAAAACTTGTGAGAAAAAATGGAAACTTAACTTTAGGTATTTCTTTAAATATTCAAGATTTAATATAATATGTAAAAACATAACTAATTTAGGAGCAATAATTGGAATCGTAGTGGGAGTTTTATTTATAGCCATTATTATCATTGCAATTTTGTACTAATTTTCTTCTCGTATTAAAACAAATTAGGGCAACATATTTTGGTAGAAAGCGCAGAAAAAGTTTGGAATAACAGATGCTAATAAAAATATCTAAAGTTAACCCGCTTATTTATTTTAAATTGCAATGAATTTAGTAGCTATTATATTATAAAACATTTTTCACTTTAATTAGTATGTCAAATATATCATTTTAAAACGATAGAAATTTCATAATTCTTAATGACAACTATGATTTAATTTAAATACTATTAATAAAAACAATATTATTAAGTTAAATAAGGATTTATTAACAAAAAATGAATAGAAACCTATATATTTGGAAAGTTCTCTGACCTCAGAAATTTAAATAGTATTAAAAATTTTAATTAATGACAAAAACTCATTTAAGTTTTGATTCTCGATCGATAAATCTTAAATTGCAAGAAACATTTGTTTAGTACATCCGACAATATATTATTAAAAAATAAGTAATTGTCTCAGTTCTAATTTATTCAGGATAGAATATAGAATAGTACTGTTATTATTTTCTCTATTATTTATTTAATGTTTCGACTGAATTAAAAAATCAATGAACAATACTGTTGTTTTCCCATATTATCTTTCACACAAATCAAATCTTCTATATAATGAATCTAGTAAACAATTCTATAACAAAGGAAAAGCCACAAGAAAGGGAAATTTCACACTGAGTAATATCTTAATGATAATATATTGGTATACTTATATACAGTTTGATATTTTTATACCTGCAAGATCAGTTGAAACTTTTACGTTAATTTGAAGGTAAAGATGCTTTGAAAAATATCAATTTTTGTATATTTTAAAAATTACATGCGATTATCAAATGAGCGTATCATTTTAGAAAACCTCACAATAACCTAAACATGAGACTATTGATTTAATACATTAAAAAATTATTTTTTGGAAAATTCAGTACCGCTGTTTATATTTTTCATCCTACTAATTATCTTAGAAAAAAATTGTTGTTATTTTTTATGTCCAAGTATGAATAATCAAGTCATAATTTTTATTACCTTGAAGTAGATATTTTAATTTCATTTAAGTACAAACGTTCAATTTTTTTAAGGCTGCTCTATTCATGAGATGTCTTGAGGTACTTATCCTAAGAAAAACAAGCAGATTTAAACTGTAGACCAAAACCAAGATTATCGAAAATTCATGATATAAAATAATGAAAAAAAAATTTTCTGCCATATGCTAGAGTATATCATATTAAAAATTTAATTTGAGACGGAAAATAGAATTCAAAAAGAATTCTCTTTGAGCCCAAATCGTAAAAACAATTAATTTCTTTAGTGGGTATATTAACTGGTTTTACCTTATATACCATACGTAAGTGTACGAATATGAGATAAATATAAAAGTAAAACTTCAACGGTTTTGATCCACAGAAAATGACAAGGAGGTGATAACTGAGATACTTTTAGAGTAAAAATAAACTTATTATAATTTATATAAATTGAAACCTTAATATCATGTTAGAAATATATCTCAGCATTTATGGTTTAAGAGCTATTAATAAACAAAATATAAAAAATAAATAAATATTTATAATAAAGCGATCAACGATGGAGTACAGAAATACAAAATTGCGATAAAGGAATTATAGGCAATTAATAAATCAATGTACATTCAGAAATATTATCATTTGCTCAAAACCCCCCTTATAAAGGCTGATTGTAGCAACATTTTAATGAAAAACAAATATATTACAAATCGCTCAGTACGCTGGCTACTACCTTTTAAAGAATTTTACACCAAATAAAACATGTTAGCGAAAACTAAAACTCTAATGCTGACAGCATTTCTTGTTAATATAGAAATCAAACTAACCCAAAAAATATATTTTATTCGACAGTATTGTATGGAAACAAAAAACGTATTCATGAAATTAAACATTATTACCGATAACAAATAATTAATCAACAATATATCCAATGCCTTTGATGAAAAATTAGAAAAACCTTTTTGGATATTCTGGAGTAAAAAAAACTATACTTTTGTATAGAGATTGCATAATTATTTATCTACTTTAAAAATAACTTTTATTACAAGCAAATTGTTGCTGTATTAATACTGATTTATTGGGACTAACTATTATGAACAGTAATTGAACATACCTGAGTATATCGAACTTAGTCATTATGTGGCCTCATATATTGTTGGGCCGTTTGCAGTTCAAGAGTTTATAATAAATAAAAAATCATATCAGTCTTGTTCATTAAATTTTATAGATATTTTCTCACTTTTGGTGTAAGTATTCGTACTAAAAACCAACTGGAAAGAAGTTAGCTGAGGTTTCGTCCAGTAAAAAGCCACCAATATGAATATTCCCGAACAGGGTCATCAATACTTTTGTGCTAAATTTCGGCAAATAATCGAAAGGGTACACAAAAAAGTACGTAATGCCCAGTCCATATTGTTTCCAGAGTAATAGAATCGGCTAGCGTATCAAAAGGTGTTATCAATACTATAATAAGAATATACAAAGGAACAAAAATTGAATCAGTAAACAGTAAAAGCCAAACTTGTCTAACTTTACTTATAAAAAAAATTGAAAGTCACGACATATAATTATTTTATGTTTTAATTATGATTAGATCCGATAAACTGAAACACTTCTAGTAAATTGTTACGTGCATATAAAATATAAAAGAAAATTAGTCTGAAAGAATAGATTAATAAAAAAAAATTCTTTTTTGGAATAATTGTTTTAAAAAGAACCCGAAAAATACAAAACCAAATCTTCCATTGAATTGTCCATAAAAAATCTAATAGATAGCTCATAATTAGAAAACCATAGTTAGAATGTAAATGACAATCCTGTCAGAGACTTTAAGGAGTTTTGAACAAGAAAATTTTATGAAAAAAGAGGGTGAAGATATCCGGAAACTCTTTAAATATTTTTAAGCATGTGAAATCGGCACGGGTAACGATTCAAGTTATAACTGTAGAGAGAGCTGTACTTTAATAATGCTGAAATATATACTGCACCAAACCTACTGATCGTAGTAGCAGCTTCCTAGGGACCTTTTAACATACTCCAGGGATTCTTACAAAGGTGAAACAATATTTTGGATTTTATTAATAGAAAATGTCGGGATAGATTTTACGTCAAATGATTTTTTATTAATTAGGGTTATCATAGGTTAAGTCCGAGATATTCTCTATATTTTGTTTGTTTATTATTTTTCAAAATTTATCATACGTGAATTTAGTGTCTCATGAAATTTTCTTATTAATTTAAAAAATATCTGCTCTTCATTATGCAAGAGTTTTCTATCATCCTTTTAAACAAACGTTACCTTTTATCGCATAAATACTATTTTCATTTCTTGGAATATTTTTTAATATCATGCAAAAACTAAGTCCTAATAATATAAAGTAAGTTACAACCAGCCACCGAATATTAACGAATCAAATAGTTAAAAATTTACGTCGTGGCATGGATGGATTAATTTTATATTATAACAAGGCATAATGATGGCTATAATTTATAAATACTTGGAGTCACAGCAGCATTGGTTATTCGATACCCATCGAGGGACACAACGAAAATCCATTTATGTGCTGCGGTTTAAAAAAATTCCTTTGCAAAGGTCATGATAATATTTTTCATAATTAATTTAAGAATAATTTATTTTATAGTAATTTAATAACATGTTTTGAAAAAGTTGTACATAATTAAATTAATGATAAATGTTCTGAAACGATTTGAAAAATCTTTAAATAATAAATACAAAAATAAATTTCCATATCTAGATCATTACTCAATTCGATGGTACAACTAGTAAAAATATATCAAAATCAGGTCTTTAAAGTTTTTATTTGAATACGAACAACGTTGTTTTTTAAATTTGATTTAATAAAATATGCTAAATTTAATTTGCAAAAGATTTGATTTAGCTTTTTTTTAGATATACGGTGAAGAATTTCACATAAAATGCATAAATTTACATGCTAGTTTAAAAATAATAATAACTACATTTATAATCACAGTTATACACACTAAGGAGCTTTTAGTAAATTTTTTCCAATATGAGGATTTTTAACAGCAGAAATTCTAAAAAGCAGAGAAAATTAAAAAATCATGTTAAATTTGATAACGCTCCTTATTTAAGAAAATTTTATTGAAAACTTCACGAACGATTACAGTTATAACACCATTTTTAAAAATTGCGTCTTCCCAACCATAGTTAAAATATATATATTATTAGTTTAATCAAAATCAACACTTAATACAAATTAATATTTTACCTCCGAAAGTTAACGATTTTTTAAAAACTATTTTTTAAAACTATTACCCATTTTGTGATACCATTTAATAATAAATGAAAATGATTATATTTTTTATTTTGTGAAAACTTGTAGCAATAAAAGAATCGATTAACCGAAACAATGAAATAATATTATTATTATATTATATATTGAGCACATTTTTACTTTTTTTGATAAGAAATAATATTGCAAGGAGAAAGATTATGAAATAGATGAGTGTATTTGTGAACTAGTCAAATAAAATCAACTTCCTGTCAATAAAAATATTAAAACACAACAAAACTATAAAAATGATATAAAAAGATAGCAAAAAAACCTTATTTTTGACTTAAAATTTTCAAACATTGATTCGGACTAATATTTCTTTCGCGAACAAGATACTGGTCATAAGAAATGCCTTTCCAGACAACACATATAATATTGACGAAGAACATATGACCATCTCTCTTAAAATTTTTATTATATAATATATACCATTTAATTTTTTAAAATATGTAATTATCCATGAATAAAAGGACAATTAACGTACTGAAAATTACGATTATATGTATTTCACAGAATCATTTAATGCTGTGACATCTATCCTATTTTTATTGATATGGAAAGAGTATCATATCGTATCACTATTTTTCTATTGGTAGGTCATCTCTAAATGTCATTAATATTCATTTGTAAGAAAAAAGTGATCAATCAGTATTATTTATTTTAATACGATAACAAGCAATCATATACAAAATTTTAAAAAAATTATATGTAACATTTTCAACTTATCATTGAGAATTTTTAATTCGAGGGATCGCTCGATAGAGTTTTGCCA
>LDMZ01056228.1:0-18910 GCA_001455285.1 Sphaeromyxa zaharoni
AAAAAAATCAAAACTTTTTTTTTTAAAACGAAATAATATATTGAAGAATATTATCTAATAGGCTTAAAGAATAAATTTTAGTTTATGAATGTAATAGTTATATAATGAAACAATAAAGAAGTGTTTCTATTTAAGAATATTAGTTATATATGTCAAGAGCCTTTCATGACTCTGCGTTTTATGACAAGATAAAACTGTATAAGAATGATAGATAATAAAATTTTAAATAAATATAAGAATAAATAAATTAAAGACACTATTTTTTTTAATATTTTCGTACCAAAACCGGTTCGGTATTTCGTGAAGAAAAGATGAAACACACGGCAGAAGGAAATTTAACAGGCTTAGAGTAATTTGTAATATATTATGCAGTTTTTTTTTTAATTAAAAGTTTTATTTGCGAAATGGCTTGTAAGAGTTATATTACATCCGAAAAAAATTTTTATCGATTAATAGTTATCGAGCAATCTCAAAGGTGAATGGATCGGCTCAAGAATGTAATGGTTAATTTTGAAATTTTTCAAAAAGAAAATAAAAGAAACGCAAACTCAAAATATTTATGAAATAAAATGCACACATTTGTTCTCAATAATTGCCTCTGTATAATCTTAAAATCGAATAGTTTGAATTTACACCGTAGTTTTAATGACTTCTTTTATTTCTCCCGAACAATCCCATTTTAACAAAAAATATATTTATGATGATATTATCCGAAAATGTCTAAAATTTTTTTTTAATTTAACAAAATCTTTAAACCTATAAGTAGAAAAAACATAAATTAATATATAAAATATATTTTGAGAGCTTAGATAATTATAGATTTACATATTTTTTGTATCCTTTTTAGTTTGATTAAATGTAACATTTTAAAATTAAAAAAAATATGCTAAAAGAGAGAAGACATAACATGTTTATGCTAAATTAACATTTATTAATAAAGGTATAAACATCGTTTGAATTGTATTCACGTAGTCCGTTTTAGCTATAATAAACTATTTTATTATTAGAAAACTCCTTAATAATTGTGAAACGAAAACATCTATATTTTTTATAATACCTTTTTAAATTTAGAATATATTTTATGATCTTATATCAGGTTTGAATTTTTTTCAAGTTAATGTTTCCATGTATATATCCGCTGTGAAAGATAAAGTCGCTTAAATATTAACTTTCTGAAATTGATATGAATTTTTAAGTGTTTATTTAGATATAATTAATAACTAGGACTGGATTAACGCTAATTTTAATCCTCATCCGTTAAATTAATTGTTTTTAACATATTAAATAACATATAAACTCTTATATATACGTAAAAATATAATTGTTTTTCAAGAATTACTATTTTTTATAATATTTCTATCATTATTAGTCTTAAAATTTTTTTAACTTGCTTGATCAATTGTTTAAAACTTAGGAAAAGGATTGCTGCACACAATACTTTTTTAAGATATCCCACGGCATGACTAAACAGTGGGTACAAAATATCGGTCATTCAATATTGATACTTGTTCAAATCCCATCGTAATTGTTAATGATTAATTATTTAAATTAAATTTTGCAAAATATGTTATTGATATCATTTTTTCCATGCTTATTTCTATTATATTTATAAGAGAATAATTTAAGAATGGGATGCAAGGATGATATGTGTCAAACACGAAACAATAGAATGCGATCAAATCGGGCAGATTCTGCGAATGGAGGTAAAAATTTTGAAAATTATTTTTCATTTTTTTGTTATAAGTGATTATCTTTCAATAAGATATATTTATAATTTTGTTCAGAGATTTGAGTTAATGATAATAAAACCTTTTGTACTTTTATTTATCAACTACCCAATATATAATAAAATACATAACCAAAATCGTTAAAAATATAATATTTTTACTTAAGGTATGTGCCTATGATTCTTCCAAATACATCCAATCGGTTTCAGTTTAAAAAAATAATTTTTTTTATGTTTTCGCTTGTGTAGTTCTATTTGATAAAACAGAATAACGTTCTGATATCACCATTAAACTCTATTTTTAGAAAGATTTTGAATTGAATTACCATAAAAAATATAATGATGTTCATAACAACATGTATTTTTCTGATGATACGTTTAATAATTTTCAAACGCTTGTCATGATAATACGGAAATTACAACGTAACATATTATGAGATATTGATTCATTAATATTTTTTTATACTTTTTCATATAAAAAAGAAAATAATATTTGCAAAAAAAAATTATATGACCAAAATCCCATTTAAAAAAATATATAACAAATTTAATCTTTTTTAATCCAGTAATCCAGAGAGATTACTTTAAAACCGACCAGAAAAATTTCATATAGAATACAATACAGTGAAATAATTTTTACTGTTTTTTTTGCAATCTTTTTGTAGATTTTGATGCTTCTAAAAGCCAAGTAAATGCGAATTTAATTTAAAAAACAAATCAACATTTTTTTCGAGAATAAATACGGAAAGCATGGCTCATATACAAAAGGATTAATGTCAGGCGTAATAAAAAGTATAATTAACATATGGATAAAATATTTTTTAACGTGGCATAGAAAAATTACGGCGGCCTATATGTTTATTAAGATTGGATTAAAGAAGTTTAAAATGGACGATCAAATTAGTGTAAATCATCGAAGAAAAATTTTTTGAATAGTTTGTGTTACTATATCGTAAACATCATTGGTTACCATAAGTTTATTTTTAATAAAAGAATCCATCTTTTTATTTTAATATGCATTAATGAAAATAATGCCCTTTTTTAAAAGATGTTAGTTTCGTTTTATTGACAACAACTCAGCAACTATTTTTTAGTTATATTAGGTAAAAATTACAACAAATTCTTTATAATTTATACAGAGTAATTTCATTGACTTACGTCAAATATGTAAATTAATTTGTAATACCTACTTAGAAATATTTCCTACTGTGTATAATAAAATTGAAGAATTAGTGCTCTAAAAACAGTAATATATTTTTGTTACAAATTGATTAATTCGTTTTTGATTTTTTAGTGATCTTTTATTGTTATACTTCTAATAGTTAGTGCATAAAAAATATATATCAAATGGATAAACAATTTGTTTTTTTATGTTTATTTTGATATATCAATATAACTTTAATAAAAATTGAAATTACACTGATTTCCAGTAAAGAAATAATAATTAAAGGTTAAAATTGATAAATAATTATATTATTCGTTATTTTCACTTTTTTTAAATATTTTCAATCAATGTGAATTCTTATATAAAATATATATATTCATATATATACTCGAAAGAAAACTCGATTGTAAAGCAGGTATTACCATAAGAGATATATACTATCCTTTTATTCATACATTGGACATAAATCTATTTTTTATATTGGTTTTTTTAAATGTAACATATCCGAGGCTATCAACCTTTCAGAGATAATTTACTTGTGCTTTGTATAGCAATCAAAATAAAATTGAATTATAGCCTAAAATTCCAGTTTTTGTTGTTATTTAGAATATTAAATATATATTTGTACATTTTATTTGGATTCTAAATATTTTCGTTGCTCCAAGTTATGATATTGTCGTTCCTTATTGCTGCTGAAACGTTCAGCAAGCGACGCCCTTAGATCGACCGAAGAATTCGATTATTCGTGTTTAAGAAAACCCATTGCGTTGCACTTTCAATACTGTAGCTCCTATCCATAGTAATATAATTCCCAACTGAATAACAGAACGAACCATTATAAATATAATACTAGGCGGCTGACAACTCAGAATTAACTCAGGTATTTTTTGAATAATCTAAAAATACCCAATTTCCTCCCACTAGTGACGAAATTTCGTTAGAGGGATATGTACCCACGAAAACATTATTTTTTCTTAATATTTTAACTACAAAAAAAATATTAAAATAATCGAGATATTTAAATATATTTTATAGGATTTGCTTTTAATTATTGCATCAAAATCAGTTACATGTAAAAAGAAACCGTTTCAAAACCTTTTTCTAAAAAAACTAATAATTATTCTCTTAAAAGTCATATATATATACACTTCAAACTGAAAGAGGTATTTTTAATGTTAATTTGATTTGTTATATTTTCAAAAGTGAGTTATAAGTTTTCAAAATATTTTTACAAAAAAATACGGGGTAAAAATCGTTAACTTGCTTTGAAAAATGCCTTTGTAAGTTACCCACTTGAAATTCTCTAGTTTAGTATATTCCATGAAATCTTCATTGTATTAACCGAAATTGAGCAAAACTTTATGAAAAAACTATTGTTTTCGGGTTAAAATCATACTTCGTATTTGGTATATATTTTAAAATGCGAATGAATATTTTTTATACAAATAACGTGTATTTTATATCTATATTTATTGTTTAAAATTATGCTGCACTAAACGGTAATAATAAATTTACGGTTTAACTGACTATAATCTTCTTATCAGGTATACAAAAATATATTAAAAAAATTGCAATTTTATCAACAAAAATAAAAAATTACATCAGCCAAAGTTGTTAAATAAATTATTCATATTAAATAATCAGATAATGTAATAGAAGGATTTTTGATAATATAATTGAATTTTAAGGTAAGCTTAAAAAAACACCGCTTAATGCCTTTGTTCTATATTTTGTAGGAAAATTTTGAATGTACAGTATTGGAAAAGTTTTGATTAATCAAAAACAAAATTAATCATTTTTATCTTAATACCGAAGAATAAATATATTTTCATATTATATAATTACCCTACTAATGAATTTTGATTTAATTAATATAAAGTTATCGAAATATAAATTAGATTCCGTTTGTTTAAGTCAATAATGCCATGTACAGTTTATGGAAACAATGATGATTACAAAGGCTCAAAATTTTGATTAATCAAAATGAATAATAAAATTATTGGAAAAAATAATTTTGTTATACAAAACGCGATATAATGTTTAAATCTAGTGATTAAATTTGCGAAAATTTTTCGTTTTTGACATATTTTGTAGGATATTAGGAACGATGGTGTAAACATGTTTACAAATAATTTGATACTGAACCGAATCTTAATCTTTTCTATATTTTACTGTCAATATATCAATCTGTAACTTATTATATATAGTGTACTTCAAGGTAATTTAGGAGTTATAATTGATCCCAATACATAAATTATAAAATTTATTTGAGATATGTCAGAATTAACTATGACCCTTTTAAATATTGAAATTTATTCTTTACAAATTATTGTTATTCCAGTAATCTTTGCATGAACCTAAAATATCTTTTTTGGAATAATTACTTTTATAAATTTAACATATCGGCACTTTTTTTTGTTTATGAATTAAAAATGTTTGCAAATGTCTTTTTTTCCTCTTTATACTAGATATTAAAATTTTAATCTTTTGTTTAATTTATACTTGCTAAACTTAACCCAACTATTTTTAACTACTTAAAATTTTGAACCGAAGTACATTGTAAGATATAACTTAAATGTAAAGTAATAAAAAGTTCGATTTTTTAATTTAAAAAAATTTTAATTTTAATGACGAAATAAAGTTGATAAAATCATCAAATCAATTTCCCGTAACAAATGTGTATCTATCACAGTGCAGTGTCGAATGTATTATAACATAAGTCGTTTTTCTAGTTTACACTTGTGATTAAAATTTTTAAATTTTTGTATATTATATTTTTATTATATTATGGCTAGAATTTGATTACTATCCAAATTCTCGTTATAACGTAAAATATTATTTGATATGTTCATTTGAAAAATTATTTGTATTTAAATAAAATTATAATCGATGCTCTTCTCAAGATAAAATAAAAGTAAAAAAAAATTACATATATTCCAGGTTTGAAAAGTGTATTTTAAGGATCACACAAAAACTCGATTTTGTCAATATTTTTTGGAACCTGTATGTATCGATCGTGGAATCATATTTTGTAACTCAAAAAGTTGTTTATCAATCTTAAGAAACAGAAGTATTTATAATTTGTTACATATTTTGCCAAAATTCACAATAAATCGAATACTACTTTATATTTTTTTTAATATTACTAATCCTTGTATTCAAAAATTTTTATTATTTTTGTTATAAAGTAAATTAAATATATTTTATCGTATTTCGACCGGTATTAATTTTTTAATTAAAGAATCAATCCTTCATAGAGTATATGTAATGATTTTATAGGATTAATTTGGATTTCGTAAACCTCTTTTCGAAAAATCACCAATTTCTAATTAATTTTCATCAGTATGTTAATATTTCAAATTTTTATTTATTAAAGAAATTAATTTAATTTATAAAATTTCTTAACATGTGAAGTTATTTTGTTCTTTAAATTCAATAAAATAATAATACATAGTTAAATACTTTTTAACAGATATATACAGATTAATCTAATAAATATTCAGTGACTCGCATGTGATAATCGTAATTTTTTAAATGCCTGTGACTTGTTGTTATGAATATTTTTCGATTAAATGAGCTCAGCTAAAAATTTTTTGTTTATAGGTTTGTTATCTAATGGAAATCCAAAGTGGATATCGTTGAAAATATAGATTTTTTATAAACTATATATGCTTCAACTTAAAAATTGGATAAAAAAATCCGATATGTTTTGAATATCTTTTGTTCCAATTAATAAAAACAAAGAACGGCCGTTTTAACTTTATTGATAGTTGATTTTTATTAGAATAGAGAAAACTTTAATACTTTTTGTCTTTAAATGAACTATACAAATTTAATGAAACTAATTATATTTAAAATATTTGCGTTTTGGGAAGATCTGTGTATTTCAAGATAAAATTATAAATTGCTGCATCGAACATATTTTAGTAAAAATCAAAAATAAATTAATTATAAAAAATATCTTTAAATCATTTCATTCATAATATTAGTTGTTCAAAATACAGGTTTGAAATCAATAATCACTAGGAAAATATCTCTATTCCAATAATAACCTGTATCTAATAGAAAGGATGTTTTTTTCTAAACAAAAAATTATTTTTGATGTTAAGGCATTTTTAAATTTATATGACGTAATTAAAAAAATTATCCAATTATAACACTTAATCTTATAAAAATTAATAAATATACAAATTTGGGTAACATATCGATTTCTAAATATAAAAAATTACTATTCCACATATGTTTGATTCATGGCAATATAAACGATTTATCTTATTGAAAAGACTAATAAAATAACACATACATGGAAACACGCAATTACCTGACATATTTCCACCTTTATTATCGTAAAAACATTTTTTTGTACTTGCAGTTAATAAATAGAAAATAAAAAATATTTACTTTTTCAATGCTTTTTCAATGCTTTTTCAAAAAAGTATTGATTATATTTTGCATTAGGCAACGCAAATAATATTAATACGGACTGTTCCCTAGTTTCTTTTCATTAAAAAATATTAAAATAATCTATTACTTTTTATGTAAAGGATAAAAGGGATTTAAGCCTTGTTCAATGATATATCTAGACTGATTGTCAAAAATTGTTTACATTTAATCCAAATATTAACAATCAAAATTAATGATGAGGTCACCAATTTTTGTTTTTAGAACTATAATTTGTGGATTTATTTATATAATACTCAAAATAGCAGCCTTGGTTAAAATTATAAAATAAAATTTAACTATGGTTTTTTACTATCCGGAATATAATAATTTGTTATTCGATTGTAGACGCCAAAAAATTGCATTGTCGTTCTATCATTCAATCGAGATCCTGGATAAAGTAGCTAATAGATGAAATAAGTGATGATTCTGAAGAACGTAAATTAAGATGTGTAAAAATTAATATAAAGGCTAATGTATCAGCCCTAATGTTGGATGGCATTAACGAGTGTTAATTAATTTTTTCATTCAGGTTGTCATAGTGAAAATAGGGTAGTCTTGTTACGAAAAATGTCAAAAATACTACAAAAAAAGAATTTAATAAATTATGGATTCTGATAGCTTGATAGAAATAGCACTAAACAATTTATACATTTTTGAAACAGTAGTATTAATTATTGTTATCGCTTAACAATTATTAATATCTATTTCAAGCTCAACTGATTAAAAAAATTGTTCTTTAGTAGGATTCATATATTCTTAGATAACGTAACATGCAAATATTTCAATATTTTTTCATTGAGTATAAATTTATTTTCTTTATCAATGATGTCCTAGTAGTCGTTGATTACAATTTACGAATTTTCATGATATTCATTGATTATGAACTTGAAACCCGCAATAAATATGATTGACTAGCCATAAGAAAAAATTTAAATTTGCCTCAAGGTTGGTATAGTAGGTCATTAATGTCGCATGTTAGTTCAATATTATTATATTCTCTACATAACTGTGTATTACAAATTGTTTTTATGTGATAATTTGGAAGGTTCTGGTCTTTCGGTATTAAAATAAGAGGTAAACAAAATTATCGTCGATGTATTTATTAAAACGTTTGAAAATTATTCTCAAGTTCATATATAATAGAAATAATATTATCTCTCGCTAAAAGATTAGTACAAATGTAGAATTTGTTTGTAGATCTCTATAATTATTACGTTTTTTACTTATTTCATATAAAAAAATATCAGCCTTCTATAAAATATTTCCTGATTTAATGACACAAAAATTATTGCATCGCAATGTTTTAGCGAGCATAATATTTTTAAAATTTCTTTTGATTTTGAAACATAAACTGTGTATTATAAATTACCTATGAAAAATAAAATTTATTAAACTTTACAATATAAAAAATTTTTTTATCTTGGTTTAATTTAAAATCCGAAAAAAAAGATATTTCATTTTAAAATAAGATGATATAGTAGTTTAAATATAAATATAACTAGGAAATTTTTGATTTTTCTGGGTGTTTTGCTGTTTTATTGCAATTCATCTTCTTTAGGAGTTAGAATTTATTAAAATTTTATTGTAATTTTATCTTAAAAATAAATAATATACGATTACTTTTTGTACTTCACGTTGTTAAAGATGCAAAGTATCGCACTATATATTCTTCTTAAAAAATTGAATTATTTTTATTTGAAAAAATTTAATCTTTTTAAAAAAAATGTATAAATTTTTTGAATTTAGATATGAAAATTAAGTTTTAATTGTTCTTCAATAATTTTTAAAAAATATTATTAACATCAACTTAGTTTACTTTTAAAACATAATAGGATTTTTATACAAATATTTTTTAAAATTCTATATCGTTATTAAAAATATACTGCCAGATGTAATTTAGATAAAAAAACAGATTAATATAGTAAAAAAAACGAATTAGTTATATAAATTGATATTTAAATATATTCTTGATTCAAGATACAAAATTAAATGTAGGTATTTTTAATTATTTCTAAAAATTAATTAAAAAAATTAAACATAAATTTTTTGAATTATGTGCACACTGCTTTATATTTTGGACAATTAATTTGAATATTTTTTTGCTATGTTTAAGACGTTAGTTTCCAAAATAAAAATTGTTAAGATCAATCGTCAAACAATGAAAAACCAACGGTTGAACAAAAAATTAAACGTTTTGTTACGATTAATATAAATTTATTTATAGTTTGTGTTGAAGAAAGAAATTCAAATCATCGTCAAGTAAGTGATCCAGGTTTAATTTTCTTAATTTATGATGAAGTATTTAGTTTTTTTTCACCTGAAACCTATTGTTGTCGATACCTTTAGGTGTTTTGAAAGTATAAATTTTTGGTCAATTCAATCAAATATAGATATATCGGATTCTAACTACCCACCAAACATGCATGAATTACTGTTGGATGGCTTAGGTATTTTGGTAATAATTTTTATATATTTTTGTATTAAGAGGGAAAATACTACGAAGTTGTAAAAAATGAATTGCCATATTCAGGTATTTATAATTCCGAAAAAGATGCTAAATTGTTTTTCCGGATTTTTAGTAACAGTCACTCGCAATTTTTTGTTTTAAATATAATAAAAAAATTATTTTTTTATACCAAAAAGATAAATACTTTGTATATATCGTTTAATCTTGGATTTTATACAAAATAATTAATCCTTTTTTTTTGCTTAAGAGGGCGTTTTCGCTGGAAGGAAACAATATCTTCTCCATCATCAAATCTGATTGACCTTAATATGGTATTTTTTTGACTGAAGTTCATTATAATCGGTAATATCATGAAAATTACAAAACATAAGTAATCATATCATGATCTGAAACTGTTATTGTAAATAACAAGTTATTCATTATCATTTTTATTCTTTGTTGAGTTATTTGTTTCCATAATTATCTTAACGAGAACATCTCTGTAAAACGCTAAATCTGGTACCTTCCTAGTATCTAAAACGATCATATATGTTTATTGTTATTTTTATAGTGACTTTTGCACATAACATCATCACCTTTTTCGTCCGGAATATGATATTGGGGCTAATCATTAATAAAAATCTTTAGATTTATAACATTTATTCGTGATTATGATGTTAAAAATTTCCATTTTAAATGATTTTAAATTTTTCCACTGTTATTTTTTGAATTTTTTGGTGTTGGATCTGTAGTTGAAATTTCTGAATCAAAAATAATAATGATAATCGGATTAAAAAATTGATTACCAAATATTTTCGTTAAAAATGATTCCTGATCTTTTCATAGTTAATTCTTTCTATCAAGCTGAAAATATGTAATTAAAAGACAAGGCTATTGACTAAATTAATCTTTAACTATTCCTTATTTTAGAAGGTAAATATCTTCATATCGATAAAATTAAGCAGTGAAGTAATGAAAAAGTTACTGATCAGACAGGATTATACTTCTAAAATTGCACGTATTGTATTTTTTATTAATGCTGGGTCATGGAATGTGTTATGAAAAATTTTCAATGAAAAATTTCATGATTACAAAAGCTGTTTAATGGTTCATAAGTAAAACAAAAAGAATAAAAATTTTAATCTAAAGTAAAGTGTCCCCAATTCGAAACGCAAGAGAAAAACTGATTTCTATATTTTAACTTTATAATAAATTTCTTTTATTTCTAATTTCCTATTTTCATAAATATGGTATATTTCTGGAAGGCTAATATTAATTATTTTGCTTTTTATTTTAAAGAAAAAACTGTATAGAGGACTCATAACAATATTTACAAAAATTGAGCTAAATTGTATTTATTATAAGTTCGATAAAATTGAAATTAAAATGATAAGTTGCAGTATCCAATTTCCAGACTACCTTAAATTATTTTTACAATATATTATTTCAAATTGAGTTTACAAACACAATTACACTTGAACCATTTTTTATGCCAATTCTTCTAAATAATTTAATAAAAACTTAATAAATTTTTTGAATTAAACAAACCACATGATATAAAATTAGGAATATTTTAATATCTTTTATTTGAGATAAAATTTTTTTGTATATAAACACATATGATATATTTTATATGAATTAGATATAATCTTTTTTAATAAAAATTTATTATTTATAAATTATTCTTAAAAAAAATTTTAATTTTATAATTTAATCAAAAATTTCAAATAATAATTAAATCTAGCGAAAAATCTGAGCCCTGGTATGACTGCTGGAATAACCTTAATTTCATTTCTCATTTTGATTGGTGTATTGGTTTTCACGTATGAGATTATAGATTTTATAATTAATTTAGAGGCTGGTTTCTGCGTAATTTATTTGATTTCTTTTACAATTTTTACAGGATACAGCAAAGATTGAATAAATCATAACAGACTTTACATAATAGAACGGAATTAAACTGTTTAATTTAATATATATGTATCTTTTAAAAATATTTTTTTGCGCTTGTTTAAATTTTCTGATACTTCTTTTTAAATTAGATTTATCGACTATATTTCGATTCCTTGAAAATGAGTTTTGAATTTAAGTGATAAATTTTTTTTCAATTTAAAAAAATCTATTTACAGTGATAGCATCACTTTATTTTGATTTAAAATATTAACACTAGAATCAACCCATTATTAAATTATCGCGCAAATGGATTTATAGTAAATCAATTTTCTTCATTCTAGATGCGATTTTATCATTTTATTCCTGTAGAATTTTCAAATAAGCTAATATTTGTAATAGATTTAATAAATCCATCTATTTTTTTACGATTATAGGCTTTTTTTAAATTGACAAAAATAAAATATATCGGAATTAAATTATGATTTTAATTTAACAAGTGTATTTAACGATTTTTTAACTTATTTTCGACCTTTTGAAACTTAAGGGGAAACATTTGATGAAATAGCGTTTATAATATCTATTTCCTATATTTTACTAAAATGTGTGAATTATCTGCATAAAAGTTATGCAAATTATGCATTTATTTGTTTTAAGAATATTTTTCTTGTATCTTTCAATAAAAAATCCCAAAATAAAAAAGAAATCTAAAATACAACAATCGTGTTAAATCATTCATGTTCTCCCATATCATCGGTAGAAATTACATTGATTTTAAAGACAAAAGGAATAAGAAATTACTTTTTAATTATAGGTAAATTTGAAACATACTTATTTAATCTTCATATCTCATGTTTTTCTATCTTTTTGAGTCATGAGAAGTGATTCGACACAATTTTTTGAATCTTGAAATAGCGAACGACTGTATTTATTTGAATTGAAATCAAAATTCACTATATAATACATATTTGTTATTATTTATGATAAAATTATGCATATATTATTGTTAAATCAAAAACCAAAACTTGACATACAAATCTTGTTGCAACCCTAACAACATGCATAATCAAATCTTTTTTTCTTTTGCTGTTTAATGTTGGTGAATATTGTTACTATATTATGAGTTGTTTGATTCCAAACCCATGATTTAGTAATTTATATATATTAAATTTTGACTTTACAGCGACAACGTAATATTTGTGAATCGACGGAAATTTTGTTATATTACCAAATAAAATTCTGCGTAATATTTCACGGATATTGAATATGTTGCCTTCATAAATTTAATGAAAGCTTCATACGTTCATATTACTCTACCTGTTAATCAGTCAAGTAAGTTTAACACCTTGCACCTAAATTGTGATATATATCAACAAAAAGCGAAATTTTTAATGCTAATTTAAATGAAAGTGTGAATGAAATTTTTATTAAATAAACAAAATTGAAATGGTAAAACTGCAAATTTTTAGATAGTTTCAAAGAGCTCCAACTACAACGTTTCACCTTTTATCCACGTTCAATGCTTCATCAAATTTTTCTGATAACCAAATATATCATCCCTCAACATAGTAAAATTTGGCAATAACCTCTATGGTAGAATGTCGCTTCGCTTAGATTTCCTATATTTAGCTCTTCATGTTATTACTTTCTTCATCTTTTCTTATGAATTCAACCGTTCTTTTAAACTAATTACATAAAAAAAGCTGTTGCGTATTGCAATTTGTGTTCCCTATTAATTTTGTTGTTTCTATCCGAATCATTATATCAAGTCCTCCATTTTTTAAAAAATTTTGGTTATTATGTTATGTTTATTCCCAATGAAATATACATAATATATTGTTTACGGCTACTAAAAGAAAGTACATAGTAGCATAAAAAATATATTGCTTATTTAAGAACTGAAATTATTGCCATAGTTTGGATAATTAGTCTAAAATGTTATATCTAATTTGTATTAAAAATTTCAACAGAAATTAGCCCATTTTTTTGTAATCGGATCCATTGATAGATATTATATTTCATTAAACTCTAACACTTATTAATTAGAAATGTTCGGATCACAGTTTTATACGAAATAACATTTTTCATACAATTATACATTTTTCAGACATGAAAATGATAGATCTGTAATTATTATTTTTGATTCCATAACTAATTTTACTTTTTTTAGTAATTGTAAACAATACTTATTATTTCAAGAATAAATGCGTTATAATTATAACAAAAATAATCTACGGATTTATATGATAGGATAGGAAATCATAATTGGGCACAGGAAAATTTAAATTCAACATTCGGGTATATTTTTCCTTAAAAAATCACGTATTTACAATTCGTTGCATAAAACATTTCAGAATGCTTTTGTTTATGTTACTCGTTTCAAAATTAATTGCAACCTTTATAGTTCAAGTATATAATAACATTTTTAAACTTATTTTTATTTAAAATTGACCATAACAAAAAATTGAGAGAATTTATTTGCATATATTAAATGGCATTGCAGAGAAATTTTGGGATCAATAATTGATTAAAACTTTTAAGATGTGTATATACAAACTTTTACCCATTTGATCACACCCAATAAAGTTTATGGTTCACCGAAATCGGAATATATCTACTTGTTTACATTATATGTTGATATGAAAAATATTCAAATATTCCAAAATAATATTCAAACAACTTCAGTTGAAAATATTTCTTAATAATTAATTTATCATGCATTAATAGGAATCCTATATAAAAAAATTAATTAAATTACTAGTTGAAATTTCATTTCCGGCATGACGCCTTCAATATTATAAAAGATTACTGTTTCATGATGATTATAAATAAAATATATTTTCATTGTCTTTATATTTTTAAATCCTAGATTGCCCGAAGATTCAAAACTTTAACTTTATCATAATTTTGCAATGTTGAGCAAAATATTCGTTCACTTTTTCTTTACTCTTGACCACTATTGTCAATCCTATATGTTTCGAATTTATTCACTTGAAATAAGCAATATTTAACCTGTTTTTAAAAACCTTTTCATGATTTTTTGGACTCTAATATATCACGACATTTTAGAATTAGTATCTTTAAAACACTAACAATATTTTTGATACATTTTAATGAATATTATAATTTATTAATCAATACCGTGTCTTCCTGAAAAGCGAATTCTGATGCTATATCTATTTTAAAATTATTTCCTTTAATTTAATAATTATAATTCTGATGAAAATTAATTTTATTTGAGCATAGTATCTACGTAAATTTTAATCCAAATATCTATATACAATTGGGCTTAAAAACAAGAATATTAAAAATTGATATACATGTCATAAAAATTTGGGTTTTTAAATATATTTTCCAAAATTATTAAACTGAAAAATCCAATGAATGAATCCAATTATACAAGGATCCGTTCACCAAGGGGAAAAGATTTTTTAAATTTTTTATTTTTTGTTCAAGACAAAGATTTTTACAATAGCTGATATCTGTTTGTAAATATTTAATATTTATGACTCAGGTCTATTATCAAAAAATCTTTTTTAATTTTTTAGCTTTATAACTTCAATCCTTATTTTTTATCAATTTTTTCGTTCAATGGTAAGTATCTTTAGGTTATATTTTACTTGTATCAAAATTCATAGATTTTTTTATATTTAAAAAAATTTGAAAAATGACATTTATTTTTCTCCCATTTATAATCCAAATATATTGGTAGACTTTTTTTGTTTCATTTACCAATACTATTTTAATTTTTATATTTAATCAGATCTTTTACAAGAAACGAAGCTTTCTTTATTATTATTATTGAGATATGTATCTATCGAGGTCGTTTTGTATGGTTAGCATAGATTTTATTTATTGTTTTGTGAATGTAAACTTTTTACCAAAGTAATAATAGAGACAATAACGGATTAATTATTTTTGAAAATTTATAAACAAAGGTTTTTATGCAAGTTCCAGTAAATATCACGATTTTCAACTGACTTTGAAGTTATCAAGACTTAGTTTTAGACTTATATAGAATAGCTTTCGTTTTACTCAATAAATAAATATTAAAAATATTAATGTCTGTTATGATTAAAAACTGATTGTTATATACTTAGATCAGGTTTTTATAGTTTTAAATAAAACTAGGAGATTCTTTACCAAATCCCGATATTTTTTAAAACCCATTTATTTAATTAATTGTTAAATATTTAACAAACAATATTATTCAGTATTTTTAAAAGTCAATTACATAAGTTTTATTACTTAATATTATATATAATGGAATTTCATTTTACCTAATCAATCCAGATTTTAAACAAAGTGTTTGCATCCTTAATATATAATAATTTAGAATATTTGGCTCAGAATTTTAGTTCAAGGAGCTAAACTTTTTAGGTATTTGGTATAATTTGAATAAAAAATCGGATTTAATCATCATAGATTTGATCTAGCGAACTCCTTTACAAAAAAATTATTACTAAATCCAGTACTACCTTTATATTTTATTATCAATAACCATAATTTTTGAATTTAAATAAAAAAAATTGATAAACAATATATAGAGTCGACATAAGAAATTTCAATGAACTTTCAATACATTCACACTCATTTCATATCTTACTCAAGAACAAAATAAAGATAGCTTATATTTAAAATATATATTTATTCATACGATAAACAAATAAAGTGACTAATATTCAACAACTATCCCGTGGATATAATAAAATGCAATCGATATGCTATAAAAAGTAAAATTTATCATTTAACTTGCTATGTAGATTTTTGTAATTTTTTTACATCGCCATGTTAATCCAAAACCATCGAAGATGCAAAGTTTAACATTTTGATTTTTATTAACATTTACTAAATTTTTATATCAATACCAAAGACCAAACAATACGTTGAATTTTATCTGAAATACACTACACAACAAGATAGAAGTTATGCAAAAAATATCTTTTTACCCATTTTTAAGTTTCTCAGAAAATGCTTAGGGTAACTAATAGAATTATTAAAAAATGTTTATAAATCCATATCGCTTTTTAAATATATTATTCTTTTGCAGTTTTTAAATTTTTAATATGCTTTTGAATTTCATTTTTGTTAAGTGGTTTAATAAAAGTATTTTGATTCGCTTTTTCTATCCTTTGTTTTTATGAAACCTTGTATTATCATTTTTCATGAAATTTAATTTATATTCAAATTTATGTTTTATCCTTTGCCTGAAAAATATCGAACTAATTTGATTCAAGCAACATGGCTGAATCTCGAGCAACTTTTAATCGAAGAAAGAATTATTTATAAAAACTAATTTTTCCATTTTGATGTATTTAAGGTGTTAATAAATTAAGAAAGGTTACCGTTTTTGTGGATGTTGCAAACAAAATATTTTTAACGCCATTATGAATTGACTATTGTTCATGGAAAAATAAAATATATACTAACGAATTAATGATAAACAATCTTACAAAATTAAATACTCGGATATAATTTGAGGTATATTCTGTTTACAGAGTTTTCCTTAATTGTATGTTTTCAATATTTAAGACTCTAAAAATACCAGTATTATTGTTGATACTGGTTGCTAGTGTATTTTAAAATTTTATCTCTAAAAAAATTTAAATTTCAAAAAATTAATATGAAAAATACTGATTTAAATATAAAGAACTTTTCACCGAATTGTAGTTCTAAACTGTAGTTCTCATTCTTTAATTCAAATCTATAAATACTTTTTTTTTGGTATTGTGTGTAGGGTTTTTTCTCTGATAATTTTAAATTATTTCTTGCTTGCACGAGTATTAATTTTTATAGAAAATGAAATTAATTTAAATAATGACGTTATAATAAACATAAATCTAAATCTCCGACAAATTGTCACCGTTGTTTGTTCTACCAGACTCCCTTTTATTACTTAATTACTTTTCCATTTTTCTGTTTTGAAATAAACAGGAAATTTTATTTATCGATATCGTAATCCAACCAAAAATATCATCCTTAAAAACGGGAGAGAGTTAAAATAATTGTAATTTATGGAAACAGATAAAAAAATCAAATTTTTTAGAAGAAAATTAACAACTTAAATCTAGAAGAATGCAACTCGAATTAGTTGTCGGAAAAATTTTTTATATCCCGGTCTAACTAATAGGTCATTGGTAAGACATTCTTACTATATTTTTTTCTCAAAATATGCCATGCAGAATCGGAAGTTATTCACTTTTTTGCTTCCTGAGTATAATCATTTCGTATGAAATTCATTATTGCAGCTTGATAGCTAATTTATTTCATATTAGCTCAAGCTAGACACTTTGCCATTATACGATGAAATGTTTTAAAAAAGTCTTTAAATTTTTGCCACATTTTGGAGCATAAAATAAAGGAATTACTTTAACTTAATAATAACCTTGAATTGTTAATTGCTGGATGAAAATTTGCGACAAAATTTTAAATATTTCGTTACAAAATCAGTAATTATATCTTAAAACACAATTAATATCAGTTGTGGTTCTTAAAATAAATATTCCTTTATGTTGATGGATATAATAAAAGACGAGAAATTTCATGTTTTCTTACATTTACTGTAAACAATGATATTTGAAATTAGAGATTGCAGATCCATTTTATGTCATTAGATTTCAAATTTTCTTTATGCACGCTGTGATATATCAGATGAGAAAAAGAATATTTTCGTTGTATTTTCCATCAAACTTCCATTATTTCTGATCATTTCTTACACGATCATGTCTGTACACACTTAATAAGATTTCTTCTTATTTATTTCGGTCACTCAGATATTATGTCCGTGAATAATTTGTTCAACTTAATATATTGACAACATGGAGTCGCTTAAAAAAAATTTTATTTAAAAAAAAATTTTGGTGTATATTTTTATTAGCTTAACGGCTCTATCTAAGATATATAAAAAGTAAGTACATATTATAGAGAATTGCTTCAGATACTTTGATTAGATTTTACTTGATCTACCAAAAGACACATAGTATTTTATTCTTAATCGGTTAGGCATGTTTCTAATTTAAATTTGATGCGGATATGTAGATATTATTTCCATCATCGTTTTTTTCCTAAATTGTTGCAATTTTGCTTAATACTTACGCTCGATATCGTCTCTTGCATGAATAAACGATCTAAAAATAAAATCTTGGATAAGCGAATTAAAAAAATATATCTTCTATTTAAATTTTTAATTATCTGGTGTAATAGTGATCGAATAACAGTTATTAATAGTATTATTTTTTTT
>LDMZ01056229.1:0-18909 GCA_001455285.1 Sphaeromyxa zaharoni
AAAAAAATCAAAACTTTTTTTTTTAAAACGAAATAATATATTGAAGAATATTATCTAATAGGCTTAAAGAATAAATTTTAGTTTATGAATGTAATAGTTATATAATGAAACAATAAAGAAGTGTTTCTATTTAAGAATATTAGTTATATATGTCAAGAGCCTTTCATGACTCTGCGTTTTATGACAAGATAAAACTGTATAAGAATGATAGATAATAAAATTTTAAATAAATATAAGAATAAATAAATTAAAGACACTATTTTTTTTAATATTTTCGTACCAAAACCGGTTCGGTATTTCGTGAAGAAAAGATGAAACACACGGCAGAAGGAAATTTAACAGGCTTAGAGTAATTTGTAATATATTATGCAGTTTTTTTTTTAATTAAAAGTTTTATTTGCGAAATGGCTTGTAAGAGTTATATTACATCCGAAAAAAATTTTTATCGATTAATAGTTATCGAGCAATCTCAAAGGTGAATGGATCGGCTCAAGAATGTAATGGTTAATTTTGAAATTTTTCAAAAAGAAAATAAAAGAAACGCAAACTCAAAATATTTATGAAATAAAATGCACACATTTGTTCTCAATAATTGCCTCTGTATAATCTTAAAATCGAATAGTTTGAATTTACACCGTAGTTTTAATGACTTCTTTTATTTCTCCCGAACAATCCCATTTTAACAAAAAATATATTTATGATGATATTATCCGAAAATGTCTAAAATTTTTTTTTAATTTAACAAAATCTTTAAACCTATAAGTAGAAAAAACATAAATTAATATATAAAATATATTTTGAGAGCTTAGATAATTATAGATTTACATATTTTTTGTATCCTTTTTAGTTTGATTAAATGTAACATTTTAAAATTAAAAAAAATATGCTAAAAGAGAGAAGACATAACATGTTTATGCTAAATTAACATTTATTAATAAAGGTATAAACATCGTTTGAATTGTATTCACGTAGTCCGTTTTAGCTATAATAAACTATTTTATTATTAGAAAACTCCTTAATAATTGTGAAACGAAAACATCTATATTTTTTATAATACCTTTTTAAATTTAGAATATATTTTATGATCTTATATCAGGTTTGAATTTTTTTCAAGTTAATGTTTCCATGTATATATCCGCTGTGAAAGATAAAGTCGCTTAAATATTAACTTTCTGAAATTGATATGAATTTTTAAGTGTTTATTTAGATATAATTAATAACTAGGACTGGATTAACGCTAATTTTAATCCTCATCCGTTAAATTAATTGTTTTTAACATATTAAATAACATATAAACTCTTATATATACGTAAAAATATAATTGTTTTTCAAGAATTACTATTTTTTATAATATTTCTATCATTATTAGTCTTAAAATTTTTTTAACTTGCTTGATCAATTGTTTAAAACTTAGGAAAAGGATTGCTGCACACAATACTTTTTTAAGATATCCCACGGCATGACTAAACAGTGGGTACAAAATATCGGTCATTCAATATTGATACTTGTTCAAATCCCATCGTAATTGTTAATGATTAATTATTTAAATTAAATTTTGCAAAATATGTTATTGATATCATTTTTTCCATGCTTATTTCTATTATATTTATAAGAGAATAATTTAAGAATGGGATGCAAGGATGATATGTGTCAAACACGAAACAATAGAATGCGATCAAATCGGGCAGATTCTGCGAATGGAGGTAAAAATTTTGAAAATTATTTTTCATTTTTTTGTTATAAGTGATTATCTTTCAATAAGATATATTTATAATTTTGTTCAGAGATTTGAGTTAATGATAATAAAACCTTTTGTACTTTTATTTATCAACTACCCAATATATAATAAAATACATAACCAAAATCGTTAAAAATATAATATTTTTACTTAAGGTATGTGCCTATGATTCTTCCAAATACATCCAATCGGTTTCAGTTTAAAAAAATAATTTTTTTTATGTTTTCGCTTGTGTAGTTCTATTTGATAAAACAGAATAACGTTCTGATATCACCATTAAACTCTATTTTTAGAAAGATTTTGAATTGAATTACCATAAAAAATATAATGATGTTCATAACAACATGTATTTTTCTGATGATACGTTTAATAATTTTCAAACGCTTGTCATGATAATACGGAAATTACAACGTAACATATTATGAGATATTGATTCATTAATATTTTTTTATACTTTTTCATATAAAAAAGAAAATAATATTTGCAAAAAAAAATTATATGACCAAAATCCCATTTAAAAAAATATATAACAAATTTAATCTTTTTTAATCCAGTAATCCAGAGAGATTACTTTAAAACCGACCAGAAAAATTTCATATAGAATACAATACAGTGAAATAATTTTTACTGTTTTTTTTGCAATCTTTTTGTAGATTTTGATGCTTCTAAAAGCCAAGTAAATGCGAATTTAATTTAAAAAACAAATCAACATTTTTTTCGAGAATAAATACGGAAAGCATGGCTCATATACAAAAGGATTAATGTCAGGCGTAATAAAAAGTATAATTAACATATGGATAAAATATTTTTTAACGTGGCATAGAAAAATTACGGCGGCCTATATGTTTATTAAGATTGGATTAAAGAAGTTTAAAATGGACGATCAAATTAGTGTAAATCATCGAAGAAAAATTTTTTGAATAGTTTGTGTTACTATATCGTAAACATCATTGGTTACCATAAGTTTATTTTTAATAAAAGAATCCATCTTTTTATTTTAATATGCATTAATGAAAATAATGCCCTTTTTTAAAAGATGTTAGTTTCGTTTTATTGACAACAACTCAGCAACTATTTTTTAGTTATATTAGGTAAAAATTACAACAAATTCTTTATAATTTATACAGAGTAATTTCATTGACTTACGTCAAATATGTAAATTAATTTGTAATACCTACTTAGAAATATTTCCTACTGTGTATAATAAAATTGAAGAATTAGTGCTCTAAAAACAGTAATATATTTTTGTTACAAATTGATTAATTCGTTTTTGATTTTTTAGTGATCTTTTATTGTTATACTTCTAATAGTTAGTGCATAAAAAATATATATCAAATGGATAAACAATTTGTTTTTTTATGTTTATTTTGATATATCAATATAACTTTAATAAAAATTGAAATTACACTGATTTCCAGTAAAGAAATAATAATTAAAGGTTAAAATTGATAAATAATTATATTATTCGTTATTTTCACTTTTTTTAAATATTTTCAATCAATGTGAATTCTTATATAAAATATATATATTCATATATATACTCGAAAGAAAACTCGATTGTAAAGCAGGTATTACCATAAGAGATATATACTATCCTTTTATTCATACATTGGACATAAATCTATTTTTTATATTGGTTTTTTTAAATGTAACATATCCGAGGCTATCAACCTTTCAGAGATAATTTACTTGTGCTTTGTATAGCAATCAAAATAAAATTGAATTATAGCCTAAAATTCCAGTTTTTGTTGTTATTTAGAATATTAAATATATATTTGTACATTTTATTTGGATTCTAAATATTTTCGTTGCTCCAAGTTATGATATTGTCGTTCCTTATTGCTGCTGAAACGTTCAGCAAGCGACGCCCTTAGATCGACCGAAGAATTCGATTATTCGTGTTTAAGAAAACCCATTGCGTTGCACTTTCAATACTGTAGCTCCTATCCATAGTAATATAATTCCCAACTGAATAACAGAACGAACCATTATAAATATAATACTAGGCGGCTGACAACTCAGAATTAACTCAGGTATTTTTTGAATAATCTAAAAATACCCAATTTCCTCCCACTAGTGACGAAATTTCGTTAGAGGGATATGTACCCACGAAAACATTATTTTTTCTTAATATTTTAACTACAAAAAAAATATTAAAATAATCGAGATATTTAAATATATTTTATAGGATTTGCTTTTAATTATTGCATCAAAATCAGTTACATGTAAAAAGAAACCGTTTCAAAACCTTTTTCTAAAAAAACTAATAATTATTCTCTTAAAAGTCATATATATATACACTTCAAACTGAAAGAGGTATTTTTAATGTTAATTTGATTTGTTATATTTTCAAAAGTGAGTTATAAGTTTTCAAAATATTTTTACAAAAAAATACGGGGTAAAAATCGTTAACTTGCTTTGAAAAATGCCTTTGTAAGTTACCCACTTGAAATTCTCTAGTTTAGTATATTCCATGAAATCTTCATTGTATTAACCGAAATTGAGCAAAACTTTATGAAAAAACTATTGTTTTCGGGTTAAAATCATACTTCGTATTTGGTATATATTTTAAAATGCGAATGAATATTTTTTATACAAATAACGTGTATTTTATATCTATATTTATTGTTTAAAATTATGCTGCACTAAACGGTAATAATAAATTTACGGTTTAACTGACTATAATCTTCTTATCAGGTATACAAAAATATATTAAAAAAATTGCAATTTTATCAACAAAAATAAAAAATTACATCAGCCAAAGTTGTTAAATAAATTATTCATATTAAATAATCAGATAATGTAATAGAAGGATTTTTGATAATATAATTGAATTTTAAGGTAAGCTTAAAAAAACACCGCTTAATGCCTTTGTTCTATATTTTGTAGGAAAATTTTGAATGTACAGTATTGGAAAAGTTTTGATTAATCAAAAACAAAATTAATCATTTTTATCTTAATACCGAAGAATAAATATATTTTCATATTATATAATTACCCTACTAATGAATTTTGATTTAATTAATATAAAGTTATCGAAATATAAATTAGATTCCGTTTGTTTAAGTCAATAATGCCATGTACAGTTTATGGAAACAATGATGATTACAAAGGCTCAAAATTTTGATTAATCAAAATGAATAATAAAATTATTGGAAAAAATAATTTTGTTATACAAAACGCGATATAATGTTTAAATCTAGTGATTAAATTTGCGAAAATTTTTCGTTTTTGACATATTTTGTAGGATATTAGGAACGATGGTGTAAACATGTTTACAAATAATTTGATACTGAACCGAATCTTAATCTTTTCTATATTTTACTGTCAATATATCAATCTGTAACTTATTATATATAGTGTACTTCAAGGTAATTTAGGAGTTATAATTGATCCCAATACATAAATTATAAAATTTATTTGAGATATGTCAGAATTAACTATGACCCTTTTAAATATTGAAATTTATTCTTTACAAATTATTGTTATTCCAGTAATCTTTGCATGAACCTAAAATATCTTTTTTGGAATAATTACTTTTATAAATTTAACATATCGGCACTTTTTTTTGTTTATGAATTAAAAATGTTTGCAAATGTCTTTTTTTCCTCTTTATACTAGATATTAAAATTTTAATCTTTTGTTTAATTTATACTTGCTAAACTTAACCCAACTATTTTTAACTACTTAAAATTTTGAACCGAAGTACATTGTAAGATATAACTTAAATGTAAAGTAATAAAAAGTTCGATTTTTTAATTTAAAAAAATTTTAATTTTAATGACGAAATAAAGTTGATAAAATCATCAAATCAATTTCCCGTAACAAATGTGTATCTATCACAGTGCAGTGTCGAATGTATTATAACATAAGTCGTTTTTCTAGTTTACACTTGTGATTAAAATTTTTAAATTTTTGTATATTATATTTTTATTATATTATGGCTAGAATTTGATTACTATCCAAATTCTCGTTATAACGTAAAATATTATTTGATATGTTCATTTGAAAAATTATTTGTATTTAAATAAAATTATAATCGATGCTCTTCTCAAGATAAAATAAAAGTAAAAAAAAATTACATATATTCCAGGTTTGAAAAGTGTATTTTAAGGATCACACAAAAACTCGATTTTGTCAATATTTTTTGGAACCTGTATGTATCGATCGTGGAATCATATTTTGTAACTCAAAAAGTTGTTTATCAATCTTAAGAAACAGAAGTATTTATAATTTGTTACATATTTTGCCAAAATTCACAATAAATCGAATACTACTTTATATTTTTTTTAATATTACTAATCCTTGTATTCAAAAATTTTTATTATTTTTGTTATAAAGTAAATTAAATATATTTTATCGTATTTCGACCGGTATTAATTTTTTAATTAAAGAATCAATCCTTCATAGAGTATATGTAATGATTTTATAGGATTAATTTGGATTTCGTAAACCTCTTTTCGAAAAATCACCAATTTCTAATTAATTTTCATCAGTATGTTAATATTTCAAATTTTTATTTATTAAAGAAATTAATTTAATTTATAAAATTTCTTAACATGTGAAGTTATTTTGTTCTTTAAATTCAATAAAATAATAATACATAGTTAAATACTTTTTAACAGATATATACAGATTAATCTAATAAATATTCAGTGACTCGCATGTGATAATCGTAATTTTTTAAATGCCTGTGACTTGTTGTTATGAATATTTTTCGATTAAATGAGCTCAGCTAAAAATTTTTTGTTTATAGGTTTGTTATCTAATGGAAATCCAAAGTGGATATCGTTGAAAATATAGATTTTTTATAAACTATATATGCTTCAACTTAAAAATTGGATAAAAAAATCCGATATGTTTTGAATATCTTTTGTTCCAATTAATAAAAACAAAGAACGGCCGTTTTAACTTTATTGATAGTTGATTTTTATTAGAATAGAGAAAACTTTAATACTTTTTGTCTTTAAATGAACTATACAAATTTAATGAAACTAATTATATTTAAAATATTTGCGTTTTGGGAAGATCTGTGTATTTCAAGATAAAATTATAAATTGCTGCATCGAACATATTTTAGTAAAAATCAAAAATAAATTAATTATAAAAAATATCTTTAAATCATTTCATTCATAATATTAGTTGTTCAAAATACAGGTTTGAAATCAATAATCACTAGGAAAATATCTCTATTCCAATAATAACCTGTATCTAATAGAAAGGATGTTTTTTTCTAAACAAAAAATTATTTTTGATGTTAAGGCATTTTTAAATTTATATGACGTAATTAAAAAAATTATCCAATTATAACACTTAATCTTATAAAAATTAATAAATATACAAATTTGGGTAACATATCGATTTCTAAATATAAAAAATTACTATTCCACATATGTTTGATTCATGGCAATATAAACGATTTATCTTATTGAAAAGACTAATAAAATAACACATACATGGAAACACGCAATTACCTGACATATTTCCACCTTTATTATCGTAAAAACATTTTTTTGTACTTGCAGTTAATAAATAGAAAATAAAAAATATTTACTTTTTCAATGCTTTTTCAATGCTTTTTCAAAAAAGTATTGATTATATTTTGCATTAGGCAACGCAAATAATATTAATACGGACTGTTCCCTAGTTTCTTTTCATTAAAAAATATTAAAATAATCTATTACTTTTTATGTAAAGGATAAAAGGGATTTAAGCCTTGTTCAATGATATATCTAGACTGATTGTCAAAAATTGTTTACATTTAATCCAAATATTAACAATCAAAATTAATGATGAGGTCACCAATTTTTGTTTTTAGAACTATAATTTGTGGATTTATTTATATAATACTCAAAATAGCAGCCTTGGTTAAAATTATAAAATAAAATTTAACTATGGTTTTTTACTATCCGGAATATAATAATTTGTTATTCGATTGTAGACGCCAAAAAATTGCATTGTCGTTCTATCATTCAATCGAGATCCTGGATAAAGTAGCTAATAGATGAAATAAGTGATGATTCTGAAGAACGTAAATTAAGATGTGTAAAAATTAATATAAAGGCTAATGTATCAGCCCTAATGTTGGATGGCATTAACGAGTGTTAATTAATTTTTTCATTCAGGTTGTCATAGTGAAAATAGGGTAGTCTTGTTACGAAAAATGTCAAAAATACTACAAAAAAAGAATTTAATAAATTATGGATTCTGATAGCTTGATAGAAATAGCACTAAACAATTTATACATTTTTGAAACAGTAGTATTAATTATTGTTATCGCTTAACAATTATTAATATCTATTTCAAGCTCAACTGATTAAAAAAATTGTTCTTTAGTAGGATTCATATATTCTTAGATAACGTAACATGCAAATATTTCAATATTTTTTCATTGAGTATAAATTTATTTTCTTTATCAATGATGTCCTAGTAGTCGTTGATTACAATTTACGAATTTTCATGATATTCATTGATTATGAACTTGAAACCCGCAATAAATATGATTGACTAGCCATAAGAAAAAATTTAAATTTGCCTCAAGGTTGGTATAGTAGGTCATTAATGTCGCATGTTAGTTCAATATTATTATATTCTCTACATAACTGTGTATTACAAATTGTTTTTATGTGATAATTTGGAAGGTTCTGGTCTTTCGGTATTAAAATAAGAGGTAAACAAAATTATCGTCGATGTATTTATTAAAACGTTTGAAAATTATTCTCAAGTTCATATATAATAGAAATAATATTATCTCTCGCTAAAAGATTAGTACAAATGTAGAATTTGTTTGTAGATCTCTATAATTATTACGTTTTTTACTTATTTCATATAAAAAAATATCAGCCTTCTATAAAATATTTCCTGATTTAATGACACAAAAATTATTGCATCGCAATGTTTTAGCGAGCATAATATTTTTAAAATTTCTTTTGATTTTGAAACATAAACTGTGTATTATAAATTACCTATGAAAAATAAAATTTATTAAACTTTACAATATAAAAAATTTTTTTATCTTGGTTTAATTTAAAATCCGAAAAAAAAGATATTTCATTTTAAAATAAGATGATATAGTAGTTTAAATATAAATATAACTAGGAAATTTTTGATTTTTCTGGGTGTTTTGCTGTTTTATTGCAATTCATCTTCTTTAGGAGTTAGAATTTATTAAAATTTTATTGTAATTTTATCTTAAAAATAAATAATATACGATTACTTTTTGTACTTCACGTTGTTAAAGATGCAAAGTATCGCACTATATATTCTTCTTAAAAAATTGAATTATTTTTATTTGAAAAAATTTAATCTTTTTAAAAAAAATGTATAAATTTTTTGAATTTAGATATGAAAATTAAGTTTTAATTGTTCTTCAATAATTTTTAAAAAATATTATTAACATCAACTTAGTTTACTTTTAAAACATAATAGGATTTTTATACAAATATTTTTTAAAATTCTATATCGTTATTAAAAATATACTGCCAGATGTAATTTAGATAAAAAAACAGATTAATATAGTAAAAAAAACGAATTAGTTATATAAATTGATATTTAAATATATTCTTGATTCAAGATACAAAATTAAATGTAGGTATTTTTAATTATTTCTAAAAATTAATTAAAAAAATTAAACATAAATTTTTTGAATTATGTGCACACTGCTTTATATTTTGGACAATTAATTTGAATATTTTTTTGCTATGTTTAAGACGTTAGTTTCCAAAATAAAAATTGTTAAGATCAATCGTCAAACAATGAAAAACCAACGGTTGAACAAAAAATTAAACGTTTTGTTACGATTAATATAAATTTATTTATAGTTTGTGTTGAAGAAAGAAATTCAAATCATCGTCAAGTAAGTGATCCAGGTTTAATTTTCTTAATTTATGATGAAGTATTTAGTTTTTTTTCACCTGAAACCTATTGTTGTCGATACCTTTAGGTGTTTTGAAAGTATAAATTTTTGGTCAATTCAATCAAATATAGATATATCGGATTCTAACTACCCACCAAACATGCATGAATTACTGTTGGATGGCTTAGGTATTTTGGTAATAATTTTTATATATTTTTGTATTAAGAGGGAAAATACTACGAAGTTGTAAAAAATGAATTGCCATATTCAGGTATTTATAATTCCGAAAAAGATGCTAAATTGTTTTTCCGGATTTTTAGTAACAGTCACTCGCAATTTTTTGTTTTAAATATAATAAAAAAATTATTTTTTTATACCAAAAAGATAAATACTTTGTATATATCGTTTAATCTTGGATTTTATACAAAATAATTAATCCTTTTTTTTTGCTTAAGAGGGCGTTTTCGCTGGAAGGAAACAATATCTTCTCCATCATCAAATCTGATTGACCTTAATATGGTATTTTTTTGACTGAAGTTCATTATAATCGGTAATATCATGAAAATTACAAAACATAAGTAATCATATCATGATCTGAAACTGTTATTGTAAATAACAAGTTATTCATTATCATTTTTATTCTTTGTTGAGTTATTTGTTTCCATAATTATCTTAACGAGAACATCTCTGTAAAACGCTAAATCTGGTACCTTCCTAGTATCTAAAACGATCATATATGTTTATTGTTATTTTTATAGTGACTTTTGCACATAACATCATCACCTTTTTCGTCCGGAATATGATATTGGGGCTAATCATTAATAAAAATCTTTAGATTTATAACATTTATTCGTGATTATGATGTTAAAAATTTCCATTTTAAATGATTTTAAATTTTTCCACTGTTATTTTTTGAATTTTTTGGTGTTGGATCTGTAGTTGAAATTTCTGAATCAAAAATAATAATGATAATCGGATTAAAAAATTGATTACCAAATATTTTCGTTAAAAATGATTCCTGATCTTTTCATAGTTAATTCTTTCTATCAAGCTGAAAATATGTAATTAAAAGACAAGGCTATTGACTAAATTAATCTTTAACTATTCCTTATTTTAGAAGGTAAATATCTTCATATCGATAAAATTAAGCAGTGAAGTAATGAAAAAGTTACTGATCAGACAGGATTATACTTCTAAAATTGCACGTATTGTATTTTTTATTAATGCTGGGTCATGGAATGTGTTATGAAAAATTTTCAATGAAAAATTTCATGATTACAAAAGCTGTTTAATGGTTCATAAGTAAAACAAAAAGAATAAAAATTTTAATCTAAAGTAAAGTGTCCCCAATTCGAAACGCAAGAGAAAAACTGATTTCTATATTTTAACTTTATAATAAATTTCTTTTATTTCTAATTTCCTATTTTCATAAATATGGTATATTTCTGGAAGGCTAATATTAATTATTTTGCTTTTTATTTTAAAGAAAAAACTGTATAGAGGACTCATAACAATATTTACAAAAATTGAGCTAAATTGTATTTATTATAAGTTCGATAAAATTGAAATTAAAATGATAAGTTGCAGTATCCAATTTCCAGACTACCTTAAATTATTTTTACAATATATTATTTCAAATTGAGTTTACAAACACAATTACACTTGAACCATTTTTTATGCCAATTCTTCTAAATAATTTAATAAAAACTTAATAAATTTTTTGAATTAAACAAACCACATGATATAAAATTAGGAATATTTTAATATCTTTTATTTGAGATAAAATTTTTTTGTATATAAACACATATGATATATTTTATATGAATTAGATATAATCTTTTTTAATAAAAATTTATTATTTATAAATTATTCTTAAAAAAAATTTTAATTTTATAATTTAATCAAAAATTTCAAATAATAATTAAATCTAGCGAAAAATCTGAGCCCTGGTATGACTGCTGGAATAACCTTAATTTCATTTCTCATTTTGATTGGTGTATTGGTTTTCACGTATGAGATTATAGATTTTATAATTAATTTAGAGGCTGGTTTCTGCGTAATTTATTTGATTTCTTTTACAATTTTTACAGGATACAGCAAAGATTGAATAAATCATAACAGACTTTACATAATAGAACGGAATTAAACTGTTTAATTTAATATATATGTATCTTTTAAAAATATTTTTTTGCGCTTGTTTAAATTTTCTGATACTTCTTTTTAAATTAGATTTATCGACTATATTTCGATTCCTTGAAAATGAGTTTTGAATTTAAGTGATAAATTTTTTTTCAATTTAAAAAAATCTATTTACAGTGATAGCATCACTTTATTTTGATTTAAAATATTAACACTAGAATCAACCCATTATTAAATTATCGCGCAAATGGATTTATAGTAAATCAATTTTCTTCATTCTAGATGCGATTTTATCATTTTATTCCTGTAGAATTTTCAAATAAGCTAATATTTGTAATAGATTTAATAAATCCATCTATTTTTTTACGATTATAGGCTTTTTTTAAATTGACAAAAATAAAATATATCGGAATTAAATTATGATTTTAATTTAACAAGTGTATTTAACGATTTTTTAACTTATTTTCGACCTTTTGAAACTTAAGGGGAAACATTTGATGAAATAGCGTTTATAATATCTATTTCCTATATTTTACTAAAATGTGTGAATTATCTGCATAAAAGTTATGCAAATTATGCATTTATTTGTTTTAAGAATATTTTTCTTGTATCTTTCAATAAAAAATCCCAAAATAAAAAAGAAATCTAAAATACAACAATCGTGTTAAATCATTCATGTTCTCCCATATCATCGGTAGAAATTACATTGATTTTAAAGACAAAAGGAATAAGAAATTACTTTTTAATTATAGGTAAATTTGAAACATACTTATTTAATCTTCATATCTCATGTTTTTCTATCTTTTTGAGTCATGAGAAGTGATTCGACACAATTTTTTGAATCTTGAAATAGCGAACGACTGTATTTATTTGAATTGAAATCAAAATTCACTATATAATACATATTTGTTATTATTTATGATAAAATTATGCATATATTATTGTTAAATCAAAAACCAAAACTTGACATACAAATCTTGTTGCAACCCTAACAACATGCATAATCAAATCTTTTTTTCTTTTGCTGTTTAATGTTGGTGAATATTGTTACTATATTATGAGTTGTTTGATTCCAAACCCATGATTTAGTAATTTATATATATTAAATTTTGACTTTACAGCGACAACGTAATATTTGTGAATCGACGGAAATTTTGTTATATTACCAAATAAAATTCTGCGTAATATTTCACGGATATTGAATATGTTGCCTTCATAAATTTAATGAAAGCTTCATACGTTCATATTACTCTACCTGTTAATCAGTCAAGTAAGTTTAACACCTTGCACCTAAATTGTGATATATATCAACAAAAAGCGAAATTTTTAATGCTAATTTAAATGAAAGTGTGAATGAAATTTTTATTAAATAAACAAAATTGAAATGGTAAAACTGCAAATTTTTAGATAGTTTCAAAGAGCTCCAACTACAACGTTTCACCTTTTATCCACGTTCAATGCTTCATCAAATTTTTCTGATAACCAAATATATCATCCCTCAACATAGTAAAATTTGGCAATAACCTCTATGGTAGAATGTCGCTTCGCTTAGATTTCCTATATTTAGCTCTTCATGTTATTACTTTCTTCATCTTTTCTTATGAATTCAACCGTTCTTTTAAACTAATTACATAAAAAAAGCTGTTGCGTATTGCAATTTGTGTTCCCTATTAATTTTGTTGTTTCTATCCGAATCATTATATCAAGTCCTCCATTTTTTAAAAAATTTTGGTTATTATGTTATGTTTATTCCCAATGAAATATACATAATATATTGTTTACGGCTACTAAAAGAAAGTACATAGTAGCATAAAAAATATATTGCTTATTTAAGAACTGAAATTATTGCCATAGTTTGGATAATTAGTCTAAAATGTTATATCTAATTTGTATTAAAAATTTCAACAGAAATTAGCCCATTTTTTTGTAATCGGATCCATTGATAGATATTATATTTCATTAAACTCTAACACTTATTAATTAGAAATGTTCGGATCACAGTTTTATACGAAATAACATTTTTCATACAATTATACATTTTTCAGACATGAAAATGATAGATCTGTAATTATTATTTTTGATTCCATAACTAATTTTACTTTTTTTAGTAATTGTAAACAATACTTATTATTTCAAGAATAAATGCGTTATAATTATAACAAAAATAATCTACGGATTTATATGATAGGATAGGAAATCATAATTGGGCACAGGAAAATTTAAATTCAACATTCGGGTATATTTTTCCTTAAAAAATCACGTATTTACAATTCGTTGCATAAAACATTTCAGAATGCTTTTGTTTATGTTACTCGTTTCAAAATTAATTGCAACCTTTATAGTTCAAGTATATAATAACATTTTTAAACTTATTTTTATTTAAAATTGACCATAACAAAAAATTGAGAGAATTTATTTGCATATATTAAATGGCATTGCAGAGAAATTTTGGGATCAATAATTGATTAAAACTTTTAAGATGTGTATATACAAACTTTTACCCATTTGATCACACCCAATAAAGTTTATGGTTCACCGAAATCGGAATATATCTACTTGTTTACATTATATGTTGATATGAAAAATATTCAAATATTCCAAAATAATATTCAAACAACTTCAGTTGAAAATATTTCTTAATAATTAATTTATCATGCATTAATAGGAATCCTATATAAAAAAATTAATTAAATTACTAGTTGAAATTTCATTTCCGGCATGACGCCTTCAATATTATAAAAGATTACTGTTTCATGATGATTATAAATAAAATATATTTTCATTGTCTTTATATTTTTAAATCCTAGATTGCCCGAAGATTCAAAACTTTAACTTTATCATAATTTTGCAATGTTGAGCAAAATATTCGTTCACTTTTTCTTTACTCTTGACCACTATTGTCAATCCTATATGTTTCGAATTTATTCACTTGAAATAAGCAATATTTAACCTGTTTTTAAAAACCTTTTCATGATTTTTTGGACTCTAATATATCACGACATTTTAGAATTAGTATCTTTAAAACACTAACAATATTTTTGATACATTTTAATGAATATTATAATTTATTAATCAATACCGTGTCTTCCTGAAAAGCGAATTCTGATGCTATATCTATTTTAAAATTATTTCCTTTAATTTAATAATTATAATTCTGATGAAAATTAATTTTATTTGAGCATAGTATCTACGTAAATTTTAATCCAAATATCTATATACAATTGGGCTTAAAAACAAGAATATTAAAAATTGATATACATGTCATAAAAATTTGGGTTTTTAAATATATTTTCCAAAATTATTAAACTGAAAAATCCAATGAATGAATCCAATTATACAAGGATCCGTTCACCAAGGGGAAAAGATTTTTTAAATTTTTTATTTTTTGTTCAAGACAAAGATTTTTACAATAGCTGATATCTGTTTGTAAATATTTAATATTTATGACTCAGGTCTATTATCAAAAAATCTTTTTTAATTTTTTAGCTTTATAACTTCAATCCTTATTTTTTATCAATTTTTTCGTTCAATGGTAAGTATCTTTAGGTTATATTTTACTTGTATCAAAATTCATAGATTTTTTTATATTTAAAAAAATTTGAAAAATGACATTTATTTTTCTCCCATTTATAATCCAAATATATTGGTAGACTTTTTTTGTTTCATTTACCAATACTATTTTAATTTTTATATTTAATCAGATCTTTTACAAGAAACGAAGCTTTCTTTATTATTATTATTGAGATATGTATCTATCGAGGTCGTTTTGTATGGTTAGCATAGATTTTATTTATTGTTTTGTGAATGTAAACTTTTTACCAAAGTAATAATAGAGACAATAACGGATTAATTATTTTTGAAAATTTATAAACAAAGGTTTTTATGCAAGTTCCAGTAAATATCACGATTTTCAACTGACTTTGAAGTTATCAAGACTTAGTTTTAGACTTATATAGAATAGCTTTCGTTTTACTCAATAAATAAATATTAAAAATATTAATGTCTGTTATGATTAAAAACTGATTGTTATATACTTAGATCAGGTTTTTATAGTTTTAAATAAAACTAGGAGATTCTTTACCAAATCCCGATATTTTTTAAAACCCATTTATTTAATTAATTGTTAAATATTTAACAAACAATATTATTCAGTATTTTTAAAAGTCAATTACATAAGTTTTATTACTTAATATTATATATAATGGAATTTCATTTTACCTAATCAATCCAGATTTTAAACAAAGTGTTTGCATCCTTAATATATAATAATTTAGAATATTTGGCTCAGAATTTTAGTTCAAGGAGCTAAACTTTTTAGGTATTTGGTATAATTTGAATAAAAAATCGGATTTAATCATCATAGATTTGATCTAGCGAACTCCTTTACAAAAAAATTATTACTAAATCCAGTACTACCTTTATATTTTATTATCAATAACCATAATTTTTGAATTTAAATAAAAAAAATTGATAAACAATATATAGAGTCGACATAAGAAATTTCAATGAACTTTCAATACATTCACACTCATTTCATATCTTACTCAAGAACAAAATAAAGATAGCTTATATTTAAAATATATATTTATTCATACGATAAACAAATAAAGTGACTAATATTCAACAACTATCCCGTGGATATAATAAAATGCAATCGATATGCTATAAAAAGTAAAATTTATCATTTAACTTGCTATGTAGATTTTTGTAATTTTTTTACATCGCCATGTTAATCCAAAACCATCGAAGATGCAAAGTTTAACATTTTGATTTTTATTAACATTTACTAAATTTTTATATCAATACCAAAGACCAAACAATACGTTGAATTTTATCTGAAATACACTACACAACAAGATAGAAGTTATGCAAAAAATATCTTTTTACCCATTTTTAAGTTTCTCAGAAAATGCTTAGGGTAACTAATAGAATTATTAAAAAATGTTTATAAATCCATATCGCTTTTTAAATATATTATTCTTTTGCAGTTTTTAAATTTTTAATATGCTTTTGAATTTCATTTTTGTTAAGTGGTTTAATAAAAGTATTTTGATTCGCTTTTTCTATCCTTTGTTTTTATGAAACCTTGTATTATCATTTTTCATGAAATTTAATTTATATTCAAATTTATGTTTTATCCTTTGCCTGAAAAATATCGAACTAATTTGATTCAAGCAACATGGCTGAATCTCGAGCAACTTTTAATCGAAGAAAGAATTATTTATAAAAACTAATTTTTCCATTTTGATGTATTTAAGGTGTTAATAAATTAAGAAAGGTTACCGTTTTTGTGGATGTTGCAAACAAAATATTTTTAACGCCATTATGAATTGACTATTGTTCATGGAAAAATAAAATATATACTAACGAATTAATGATAAACAATCTTACAAAATTAAATACTCGGATATAATTTGAGGTATATTCTGTTTACAGAGTTTTCCTTAATTGTATGTTTTCAATATTTAAGACTCTAAAAATACCAGTATTATTGTTGATACTGGTTGCTAGTGTATTTTAAAATTTTATCTCTAAAAAAATTTAAATTTCAAAAAATTAATATGAAAAATACTGATTTAAATATAAAGAACTTTTCACCGAATTGTAGTTCTAAACTGTAGTTCTCATTCTTTAATTCAAATCTATAAATACTTTTTTTTGGTATTGTGTGTAGGGTTTTTTCTCTGATAATTTTAAATTATTTCTTGCTTGCACGAGTATTAATTTTTATAGAAAATGAAATTAATTTAAATAATGACGTTATAATAAACATAAATCTAAATCTCCGACAAATTGTCACCGTTGTTTGTTCTACCAGACTCCCTTTTATTACTTAATTACTTTTCCATTTTTCTGTTTTGAAATAAACAGGAAATTTTATTTATCGATATCGTAATCCAACCAAAAATATCATCCTTAAAAACGGGAGAGAGTTAAAATAATTGTAATTTATGGAAACAGATAAAAAAATCAAATTTTTTAGAAGAAAATTAACAACTTAAATCTAGAAGAATGCAACTCGAATTAGTTGTCGGAAAAATTTTTTATATCCCGGTCTAACTAATAGGTCATTGGTAAGACATTCTTACTATATTTTTTTCTCAAAATATGCCATGCAGAATCGGAAGTTATTCACTTTTTTGCTTCCTGAGTATAATCATTTCGTATGAAATTCATTATTGCAGCTTGATAGCTAATTTATTTCATATTAGCTCAAGCTAGACACTTTGCCATTATACGATGAAATGTTTTAAAAAAGTCTTTAAATTTTTGCCACATTTTGGAGCATAAAATAAAGGAATTACTTTAACTTAATAATAACCTTGAATTGTTAATTGCTGGATGAAAATTTGCGACAAAATTTTAAATATTTCGTTACAAAATCAGTAATTATATCTTAAAACACAATTAATATCAGTTGTGGTTCTTAAAATAAATATTCCTTTATGTTGATGGATATAATAAAAGACGAGAAATTTCATGTTTTCTTACATTTACTGTAAACAATGATATTTGAAATTAGAGATTGCAGATCCATTTTATGTCATTAGATTTCAAATTTTCTTTATGCACGCTGTGATATATCAGATGAGAAAAAGAATATTTTCGTTGTATTTTCCATCAAACTTCCATTATTTCTGATCATTTCTTACACGATCATGTCTGTACACACTTAATAAGATTTCTTCTTATTTATTTCGGTCACTCAGATATTATGTCCGTGAATAATTTGTTCAACTTAATATATTGACAACATGGAGTCGCTTAAAAAAAATTTTATTTAAAAAAAAATTTTGGTGTATATTTTTATTAGCTTAACGGCTCTATCTAAGATATATAAAAAGTAAGTACATATTATAGAGAATTGCTTCAGATACTTTGATTAGATTTTACTTGATCTACCAAAAGACACATAGTATTTTATTCTTAATCGGTTAGGCATGTTTCTAATTTAAATTTGATGCGGATATGTAGATATTATTTCCATCATCGTTTTTTTCCTAAATTGTTGCAATTTTGCTTAATACTTACGCTCGATATCGTCTCTTGCATGAATAAACGATCTAAAAATAAAATCTTGGATAAGCGAATTAAAAAAATATATCTTCTATTTAAATTTTTAATTATCTGGTGTAATAGTGATCGAATAACAGTTATTAATAGTATTATTTTTTTT
>LDMZ01056230.1:0-20472 GCA_001455285.1 Sphaeromyxa zaharoni
TAGATTTGAATTAAAGAATGAGAACTACAGTTTAGAACTACAATTCGGTGAAAAGTTCTTTATATTTAAATCAGTATTTTTCATATTAATTTTTTGAAATTTAAATTTTTTTAGAGATAAAATTTTAAAATACACTAGCAACCAGTATCAACAATAATACTGGTATTTTTAGAGTCTTAAATATTGAAAACATACAATTAAGGAAAACTCTGTAAACAGAATATACCTCAAATTATATCCGAGTATTTAATTTTGTAAGATTGTTTATCATTAATTCGTTAGTATATATTTTATTTTTCCATGAACAATAGTCAATTCATAATGGCGTTAAAAATATTTTGTTTGCAACATCCACAAAAACGGTAACCTTTCTTAATTTATTAACACCTTAAATACATCAAAATGGAAAAATTAGTTTTTATAAATAATTCTTTCTTCGATTAAAAGTTGCTCGAGATTCAGCCATGTTGCTTGAATCAAATTAGTTCGATATTTTTCAGGCAAAGGATAAAACATAAATTTGAATATAAATTAAATTTCATGAAAAATGATAATACAAGGTTTCATAAAAACAAAGGATAGAAAAAGCGAATCAAAATACTTTTATTAAACCACTTAACAAAAATGAAATTCAAAAGCATATTAAAAATTTAAAAACTGCAAAAGAATAATATATTTAAAAAGCGATATGGATTTATAAACATTTTTTAATAATTCTATTAGTTACCCTAAGCATTTTCTGAGAAACTTAAAAATGGGTAAAAAGATATTTTTTGCATAACTTCTATCTTGTTGTGTAGTGTATTTCAGATAAAATTCAACGTATTGTTTGGTCTTTGGTATTGATATAAAAATTTAGTAAATGTTAATAAAAATCAAAATGTTAAACTTTGCATCTTCGATGGTTTTGGATTAACATGGCGATGTAAAAAAATTACAAAAATCTACATAGCAAGTTAAATGATAAATTTTACTTTTTATAGCATATCGATTGCATTTTATTATATCCACGGGATAGTTGTTGAATATTAGTCACTTTATTTGTTTATCGTATGAATAAATATATATTTTAAATATAAGCTATCTTTATTTTGTTCTTGAGTAAGATATGAAATGAGTGTGAATGTATTGAAAGTTCATTGAAATTTCTTATGTCGACTCTATATATTGTTTATCAATTTTTTTTATTTAAATTCAAAAATTATGGTTATTGATAATAAAATATAAAGGTAGTACTGGATTTAGTAATAATTTTTTTGTAAAGGAGTTCGCTAGATCAAATCTATGATGATTAAATCCGATTTTTTATTCAAATTATACCAAATACCTAAAAAGTTTAGCTCCTTGAACTAAAATTCTGAGCCAAATATTCTAAATTATTATATATTAAGGATGCAAACACTTTGTTTAAAATCTGGATTGATTAGGTAAAATGAAATTCCATTATATATAATATTAAGTAATAAAACTTATGTAATTGACTTTTAAAAATACTGAATAATATTGTTTGTTAAATATTTAACAATTAATTAAATAAATGGGTTTTAAAAAATATCGGGATTTGGTAAAGAATCTCCTAGTTTTATTTAAAACTATAAAAACCTGATCTAAGTATATAACAATCAGTTTTTAATCATAACAGACATTAATATTTTTAATATTTATTTATTGAGTAAAACGAAAGCTATTCTATATAAGTCTAAAACTAAGTCTTGATAACTTCAAAGTCAGTTGAAAATCGTGATATTTACTGGAACTTGCATAAAAACCTTTGTTTATAAATTTTCAAAAATAATTAATCCGTTATTGTCTCTATTATTACTTTGGTAAAAAGTTTACATTCACAAAACAATAAATAAAATCTATGCTAACCATACAAAACGACCTCGATAGATACATATCTCAATAATAATAATAAAGAAAGCTTCGTTTCTTGTAAAAGATCTGATTAAATATAAAAATTAAAATAGTATTGGTAAATGAAACAAAAAAAGTCTACCAATATATTTGGATTATAAATGGGAGAAAAATAAATGTCATTTTTCAAATTTTTTTAAATATAAAAAAATCTATGAATTTTGATACAAGTAAAATATAACCTAAAGATACTTACCATTGAACGAAAAAATTGATAAAAAATAAGGATTGAAGTTATAAAGCTAAAAAATTAAAAAAGATTTTTTGATAATAGACCTGAGTCATAAATATTAAATATTTACAAACAGATATCAGCTATTGTAAAAATCTTTGTCTTGAACAAAAAATAAAAAATTTAAAAAATCTTTTCCCCTTGGTGAACGGATCCTTGTATAATTGGATTCATTCATTGGATTTTTCAGTTTAATAATTTTGGAAAATATATTTAAAAACCCAAATTTTTATGACATGTATATCAATTTTTAATATTCTTGTTTTTAAGCCCAATTGTATATAGATATTTGGATTAAAATTTACGTAGATACTATGCTCAAATAAAATTAATTTTCATCAGAATTATAATTATTAAATTAAAGGAAATAATTTTAAAATAGATATAGCATCAGAATTCGCTTTTCAGGAAGACACGGTATTGATTAATAAATTATAATATTCATTAAAATGTATCAAAAATATTGTTAGTGTTTTAAAGATACTAATTCTAAAATGTCGTGATATATTAGAGTCCAAAAAATCATGAAAAGGTTTTTAAAAACAGGTTAAATATTGCTTATTTCAAGTGAATAAATTCGAAACATATAGGATTGACAATAGTGGTCAAGAGTAAAGAAAAAGTGAACGAATATTTTGCTCAACATTGCAAAATTATGATAAAGTTAAAGTTTTGAATCTTCGGGCAATCTAGGATTTAAAAATATAAAGACAATGAAAATATATTTTATTTATAATCATCATGAAACAGTAATCTTTTATAATATTGAAGGCGTCATGCCGGAAATGAAATTTCAACTAGTAATTTAATTAATTTTTTTATATAGGATTCCTATTAATGCATGATAAATTAATTATTAAGAAATATTTTCAACTGAAGTTGTTTGAATATTATTTTGGAATATTTGAATATTTTTCATATCAACATATAATGTAAACAAGTAGATATATTCCGATTTCGGTGAACCATAAACTTTATTGGGTGTGATCAAATGGGTAAAAGTTTGTATATACACATCTTAAAAGTTTTAATCAATTATTGATCCCAAAATTTCTCTGCAATGCCATTTAATATATGCAAATAAATTCTCTCAATTTTTTGTTATGGTCAATTTTAAATAAAAATAAGTTTAAAAATGTTATTATATACTTGAACTATAAAGGTTGCAATTAATTTTGAAACGAGTAACATAAACAAAAGCATTCTGAAATGTTTTATGCAACGAATTGTAAATACGTGATTTTTTAAGGAAAAATATACCCGAATGTTGAATTTAAATTTTCCTGTGCCCAATTATGATTTCCTATCCTATCATATAAATCCGTAGATTATTTTTGTTATAATTATAACGCATTTATTCTTGAAATAATAAGTATTGTTTACAATTACTAAAAAAAGTAAAATTAGTTATGGAATCAAAAATAATAATTACAGATCTATCATTTTCATGTCTGAAAAATGTATAATTGTATGAAAAATGTTATTTCGTATAAAACTGTGATCCGAACATTTCTAATTAATAAGTGTTAGAGTTTAATGAAATATAATATCTATCAATGGATCCGATTACAAAAAAATGGGCTAATTTCTGTTGAAATTTTTAATACAAATTAGATATAACATTTTAGACTAATTATCCAAACTATGGCAATAATTTCAGTTCTTAAATAAGCAATATATTTTTTATGCTACTATGTACTTTCTTTTAGTAGCCGTAAACAATATATTATGTATATTTCATTGGGAATAAACATAACATAATAACCAAAATTTTTTAAAAAATGGAGGACTTGATATAATGATTCGGATAGAAACAACAAAATTAATAGGGAACACAAATTGCAATACGCAACAGCTTTTTTTATGTAATTAGTTTAAAAGAACGGTTGAATTCATAAGAAAAGATGAAGAAAGTAATAACATGAAGAGCTAAATATAGGAAATCTAAGCGAAGCGACATTCTACCATAGAGGTTATTGCCAAATTTTACTATGTTGAGGGATGATATATTTGGTTATCAGAAAAATTTGATGAAGCATTGAACGTGGATAAAAGGTGAAACGTTGTAGTTGGAGCTCTTTGAAACTATCTAAAAATTTGCAGTTTTACCATTTCAATTTTGTTTATTTAATAAAAATTTCATTCACACTTTCATTTAAATTAGCATTAAAAATTTCGCTTTTTGTTGATATATATCACAATTTAGGTGCAAGGTGTTAAACTTACTTGACTGATTAACAGGTAGAGTAATATGAACGTATGAAGCTTTCATTAAATTTATGAAGGCAACATATTCAATATCCGTGAAATATTACGCAGAATTTTATTTGGTAATATAACAAAATTTCCGTCGATTCACAAATATTACGTTGTCGCTGTAAAGTCAAAATTTAATATATATAAATTACTAAATCATGGGTTTGGAATCAAACAACTCATAATATAGTAACAATATTCACCAACATTAAACAGCAAAAGAAAAAAAGATTTGATTATGCATGTTGTTAGGGTTGCAACAAGATTTGTATGTCAAGTTTTGGTTTTTGATTTAACAATAATATATGCATAATTTTATCATAAATAATAACAAATATGTATTATATAGTGAATTTTGATTTCAATTCAAATAAATACAGTCGTTCGCTATTTCAAGATTCAAAAAATTGTGTCGAATCACTTCTCATGACTCAAAAAGATAGAAAAACATGAGATATGAAGATTAAATAAGTATGTTTCAAATTTACCTATAATTAAAAAGTAATTTCTTATTCCTTTTGTCTTTAAAATCAATGTAATTTCTACCGATGATATGGGAGAACATGAATGATTTAACACGATTGTTGTATTTTAGATTTCTTTTTTATTTTGGGATTTTTTATTGAAAGATACAAGAAAAATATTCTTAAAACAAATAAATGCATAATTTGCATAACTTTTATGCAGATAATTCACACATTTTAGTAAAATATAGGAAATAGATATTATAAACGCTATTTCATCAAATGTTTCCCCTTAAGTTTCAAAAGGTCGAAAATAAGTTAAAAAATCGTTAAATACACTTGTTAAATTAAAATCATAATTTAATTCCGATATATTTTATTTTTGTCAATTTAAAAAAAGCCTATAATCGTAAAAAAATAGATGGATTTATTAAATCTATTACAAATATTAGCTTATTTGAAAATTCTACAGGAATAAAATGATAAAATCGCATCTAGAATGAAGAAAATTGATTTACTATAAATCCATTTGCGCGATAATTTAATAATGGGTTGATTCTAGTGTTAATATTTTAAATCAAAATAAAGTGATGCTATCACTGTAAATAGATTTTTTTAAATTGAAAAAAAATTTATCACTTAAATTCAAAACTCATTTTCAAGGAATCGAAATATAGTCGATAAATCTAATTTAAAAAGAAGTATCAGAAAATTTAAACAAGCGCAAAAAAATATTTTTAAAAGATACATATATATTAAATTAAACAGTTTAATTCCGTTCTATTATGTAAAGTCTGTTATGATTTATTCAATCTTTGCTGTATCCTGTAAAAATTGTAAAAGAAATCAAATAAATTACGCAGAAACCAGCCTCTAAATTAATTATAAAATCTATAATCTCATACGTGAAAACCAATACACCAATCAAAATGAGAAATGAAATTAAGGTTATTCCAGCAGTCATACCAGGGCTCAGATTTTTCGCTAGATTTAATTATTATTTGAAATTTTTGATTAAATTATAAAATTAAAATTTTTTTTAAGAATAATTTATAAATAATAAATTTTTATTAAAAAAGATTATATCTAATTCATATAAAATATATCATATGTGTTTATATACAAAAAAATTTTATCTCAAATAAAAGATATTAAAATATTCCTAATTTTATATCATGTGGTTTGTTTAATTCAAAAAATTTATTAAGTTTTTATTAAATTATTTAGAAGAATTGGCATAAAAAATGGTTCAAGTGTAATTGTGTTTGTAAACTCAATTTGAAATAATATATTGTAAAAATAATTTAAGGTAGTCTGGAAATTGGATACTGCAACTTATCATTTTAATTTCAATTTTATCGAACTTATAATAAATACAATTTAGCTCAATTTTTGTAAATATTGTTATGAGTCCTCTATACAGTTTTTTCTTTAAAATAAAAAGCAAAATAATTAATATTAGCCTTCCAGAAATATACCATATTTATGAAAATAGGAAATTAGAAATAAAAGAAATTTATTATAAAGTTAAAATATAGAAATCAGTTTTTCTCTTGCGTTTCGAATTGGGGACACTTTACTTTAGATTAAAATTTTTATTCTTTTTGTTTTACTTATGAACCATTAAACAGCTTTTGTAATCATGAAATTTTTCATTGAAAATTTTTCATAACACATTCCATGACCCAGCATTAATAAAAAATACAATACGTGCAATTTTAGAAGTATAATCCTGTCTGATCAGTAACTTTTTCATTACTTCACTGCTTAATTTTATCGATATGAAGATATTTACCTTCTAAAATAAGGAATAGTTAAAGATTAATTTAGTCAATAGCCTTGTCTTTTAATTACATATTTTCAGCTTGATAGAAAGAATTAACTATGAAAAGATCAGGAATCATTTTTAACGAAAATATTTGGTAATCAATTTTTTAATCCGATTATCATTATTATTTTTGATTCAGAAATTTCAACTACAGATCCAACACCAAAAAATTCAAAAAATAACAGTGGAAAAATTTAAAATCATTTAAAATGGAAATTTTTAACATCATAATCACGAATAAATGTTATAAATCTAAAGATTTTTATTAATGATTAGCCCCAATATCATATTCCGGACGAAAAAGGTGATGATGTTATGTGCAAAAGTCACTATAAAAATAACAATAAACATATATGATCGTTTTAGATACTAGGAAGGTACCAGATTTAGCGTTTTACAGAGATGTTCTCGTTAAGATAATTATGGAAACAAATAACTCAACAAAGAATAAAAATGATAATGAATAACTTGTTATTTACAATAACAGTTTCAGATCATGATATGATTACTTATGTTTTGTAATTTTCATGATATTACCGATTATAATGAACTTCAGTCAAAAAAATACCATATTAAGGTCAATCAGATTTGATGATGGAGAAGATATTGTTTCCTTCCAGCGAAAACGCCCTCTTAAGCAAAAAAAAAGGATTAATTATTTTGTATAAAATCCAAGATTAAACGATATATACAAAGTATTTATCTTTTTGGTATAAAAAAATAATTTTTTTATTATATTTAAAACAAAAAATTGCGAGTGACTGTTACTAAAAATCCGGAAAAACAATTTAGCATCTTTTTCGGAATTATAAATACCTGAATATGGCAATTCATTTTTTACAACTTCGTAGTATTTTCCCTCTTAATACAAAAATATATAAAAATTATTACCAAAATACCTAAGCCATCCAACAGTAATTCATGCATGTTTGGTGGGTAGTTAGAATCCGATATATCTATATTTGATTGAATTGACCAAAAATTTATACTTTCAAAACACCTAAAGGTATCGACAACAATAGGTTTCAGGTGAAAAAAAACTAAATACTTCATCATAAATTAAGAAAATTAAACCTGGATCACTTACTTGACGATGATTTGAATTTCTTTCTTCAACACAAACTATAAATAAATTTATATTAATCGTAACAAAACGTTTAATTTTTTGTTCAACCGTTGGTTTTTCATTGTTTGACGATTGATCTTAACAATTTTTATTTTGGAAACTAACGTCTTAAACATAGCAAAAAAATATTCAAATTAATTGTCCAAAATATAAAGCAGTGTGCACATAATTCAAAAAATTTATGTTTAATTTTTTTAATTAATTTTTAGAAATAATTAAAAATACCTACATTTAATTTTGTATCTTGAATCAAGAATATATTTAAATATCAATTTATATAACTAATTCGTTTTTTTTACTATATTAATCTGTTTTTTTATCTAAATTACATCTGGCAGTATATTTTTAATAACGATATAGAATTTTAAAAAATATTTGTATAAAAATCCTATTATGTTTTAAAAGTAAACTAAGTTGATGTTAATAATATTTTTTAAAAATTATTGAAGAACAATTAAAACTTAATTTTCATATCTAAATTCAAAAAATTTATACATTTTTTTTAAAAAGATTAAATTTTTTCAAATAAAAATAATTCAATTTTTTAAGAAGAATATATAGTGCGATACTTTGCATCTTTAACAACGTGAAGTACAAAAAGTAATCGTATATTATTTATTTTTAAGATAAAATTACAATAAAATTTTAATAAATTCTAACTCCTAAAGAAGATGAATTGCAATAAAACAGCAAAACACCCAGAAAAATCAAAAATTTCCTAGTTATATTTATATTTAAACTACTATATCATCTTATTTTAAAATGAAATATCTTTTTTTTCGGATTTTAAATTAAACCAAGATAAAAAAATTTTTTATATTGTAAAGTTTAATAAATTTTATTTTTCATAGGTAATTTATAATACACAGTTTATGTTTCAAAATCAAAAGAAATTTTAAAAATATTATGCTCGCTAAAACATTGCGATGCAATAATTTTTGTGTCATTAAATCAGGAAATATTTTATAGAAGGCTGATATTTTTTTATATGAAATAAGTAAAAAACGTAATAATTATAGAGATCTACAAACAAATTCTACATTTGTACTAATCTTTTAGCGAGAGATAATATTATTTCTATTATATATGAACTTGAGAATAATTTTCAAACGTTTTAATAAATACATCGACGATAATTTTGTTTACCTCTTATTTTAATACCGAAAGACCAGAACCTTCCAAATTATCACATAAAAACAATTTGTAATACACAGTTATGTAGAGAATATAATAATATTGAACTAACATGCGACATTAATGACCTACTATACCAACCTTGAGGCAAATTTAAATTTTTTCTTATGGCTAGTCAATCATATTTATTGCGGGTTTCAAGTTCATAATCAATGAATATCATGAAAATTCGTAAATTGTAATCAACGACTACTAGGACATCATTGATAAAGAAAATAAATTTATACTCAATGAAAAAATATTGAAATATTTGCATGTTACGTTATCTAAGAATATATGAATCCTACTAAAGAACAATTTTTTTAATCAGTTGAGCTTGAAATAGATATTAATAATTGTTAAGCGATAACAATAATTAATACTACTGTTTCAAAAATGTATAAATTGTTTAGTGCTATTTCTATCAAGCTATCAGAATCCATAATTTATTAAATTCTTTTTTTGTAGTATTTTTGACATTTTTCGTAACAAGACTACCCTATTTTCACTATGACAACCTGAATGAAAAAATTAATTAACACTCGTTAATGCCATCCAACATTAGGGCTGATACATTAGCCTTTATATTAATTTTTACACATCTTAATTTACGTTCTTCAGAATCATCACTTATTTCATCTATTAGCTACTTTATCCAGGATCTCGATTGAATGATAGAACGACAATGCAATTTTTTGGCGTCTACAATCGAATAACAAATTATTATATTCCGGATAGTAAAAAACCATAGTTAAATTTTATTTTATAATTTTAACCAAGGCTGCTATTTTGAGTATTATATAAATAAATCCACAAATTATAGTTCTAAAAACAAAAATTGGTGACCTCATCATTAATTTTGATTGTTAATATTTGGATTAAATGTAAACAATTTTTGACAATCAGTCTAGATATATCATTGAACAAGGCTTAAATCCCTTTTATCCTTTACATAAAAAGTAATAGATTATTTTAATATTTTTTAATGAAAAGAAACTAGGGAACAGTCCGTATTAATATTATTTGCGTTGCCTAATGCAAAATATAATCAATACTTTTTTGAAAAAGCATTGAAAAAGCATTGAAAAAGTAAATATTTTTTATTTTCTATTTATTAACTGCAAGTACAAAAAAATGTTTTTACGATAATAAAGGTGGAAATATGTCAGGTAATTGCGTGTTTCCATGTATGTGTTATTTTATTAGTCTTTTCAATAAGATAAATCGTTTATATTGCCATGAATCAAACATATGTGGAATAGTAATTTTTTATATTTAGAAATCGATATGTTACCCAAATTTGTATATTTATTAATTTTTATAAGATTAAGTGTTATAATTGGATAATTTTTTTAATTACGTCATATAAATTTAAAAATGCCTTAACATCAAAAATAATTTTTTGTTTAGAAAAAAACATCCTTTCTATTAGATACAGGTTATTATTGGAATAGAGATATTTTCCTAGTGATTATTGATTTCAAACCTGTATTTTGAACAACTAATATTATGAATGAAATGATTTAAAGATATTTTTTATAATTAATTTATTTTTGATTTTTACTAAAATATGTTCGATGCAGCAATTTATAATTTTATCTTGAAATACACAGATCTTCCCAAAACGCAAATATTTTAAATATAATTAGTTTCATTAAATTTGTATAGTTCATTTAAAGACAAAAAGTATTAAAGTTTTCTCTATTCTAATAAAAATCAACTATCAATAAAGTTAAAACGGCCGTTCTTTGTTTTTATTAATTGGAACAAAAGATATTCAAAACATATCGGATTTTTTTATCCAATTTTTAAGTTGAAGCATATATAGTTTATAAAAAATCTATATTTTCAACGATATCCACTTTGGATTTCCATTAGATAACAAACCTATAAACAAAAAATTTTTAGCTGAGCTCATTTAATCGAAAAATATTCATAACAACAAGTCACAGGCATTTAAAAAATTACGATTATCACATGCGAGTCACTGAATATTTATTAGATTAATCTGTATATATCTGTTAAAAAGTATTTAACTATGTATTATTATTTTATTGAATTTAAAGAACAAAATAACTTCACATGTTAAGAAATTTTATAAATTAAATTAATTTCTTTAATAAATAAAAATTTGAAATATTAACATACTGATGAAAATTAATTAGAAATTGGTGATTTTTCGAAAAGAGGTTTACGAAATCCAAATTAATCCTATAAAATCATTACATATACTCTATGAAGGATTGATTCTTTAATTAAAAAATTAATACCGGTCGAAATACGATAAAATATATTTAATTTACTTTATAACAAAAATAATAAAAATTTTTGAATACAAGGATTAGTAATATTAAAAAAAATATAAAGTAGTATTCGATTTATTGTGAATTTTGGCAAAATATGTAACAAATTATAAATACTTCTGTTTCTTAAGATTGATAAACAACTTTTTGAGTTACAAAATATGATTCCACGATCGATACATACAGGTTCCAAAAAATATTGACAAAATCGAGTTTTTGTGTGATCCTTAAAATACACTTTTCAAACCTGGAATATATGTAATTTTTTTTTACTTTTATTTTATCTTGAGAAGAGCATCGATTATAATTTTATTTAAATACAAATAATTTTTCAAATGAACATATCAAATAATATTTTACGTTATAACGAGAATTTGGATAGTAATCAAATTCTAGCCATAATATAATAAAAATATAATATACAAAAATTTAAAAATTTTAATCACAAGTGTAAACTAGAAAAACGACTTATGTTATAATACATTCGACACTGCACTGTGATAGATACACATTTGTTACGGGAAATTGATTTGATGATTTTATCAACTTTATTTCGTCATTAAAATTAAAATTTTTTTAAATTAAAAAATCGAACTTTTTATTACTTTACATTTAAGTTATATCTTACAATGTACTTCGGTTCAAAATTTTAAGTAGTTAAAAATAGTTGGGTTAAGTTTAGCAAGTATAAATTAAACAAAAGATTAAAATTTTAATATCTAGTATAAAGAGGAAAAAAAGACATTTGCAAACATTTTTAATTCATAAACAAAAAAAAGTGCCGATATGTTAAATTTATAAAAGTAATTATTCCAAAAAAGATATTTTAGGTTCATGCAAAGATTACTGGAATAACAATAATTTGTAAAGAATAAATTTCAATATTTAAAAGGGTCATAGTTAATTCTGACATATCTCAAATAAATTTTATAATTTATGTATTGGGATCAATTATAACTCCTAAATTACCTTGAAGTACACTATATATAATAAGTTACAGATTGATATATTGACAGTAAAATATAGAAAAGATTAAGATTCGGTTCAGTATCAAATTATTTGTAAACATGTTTACACCATCGTTCCTAATATCCTACAAAATATGTCAAAAACGAAAAATTTTCGCAAATTTAATCACTAGATTTAAACATTATATCGCGTTTTGTATAACAAAATTATTTTTTCCAATAATTTTATTATTCATTTTGATTAATCAAAATTTTGAGCCTTTGTAATCATCATTGTTTCCATAAACTGTACATGGCATTATTGACTTAAACAAACGGAATCTAATTTATATTTCGATAACTTTATATTAATTAAATCAAAATTCATTAGTAGGGTAATTATATAATATGAAAATATATTTATTCTTCGGTATTAAGATAAAAATGATTAATTTTGTTTTTGATTAATCAAAACTTTTCCAATACTGTACATTCAAAATTTTCCTACAAAATATAGAACAAAGGCATTAAGCGGTGTTTTTTTAAGCTTACCTTAAAATTCAATTATATTATCAAAAATCCTTCTATTACATTATCTGATTATTTAATATGAATAATTTATTTAACAACTTTGGCTGATGTAATTTTTTATTTTTGTTGATAAAATTGCAATTTTTTTAATATATTTTTGTATACCTGATAAGAAGATTATAGTCAGTTAAACCGTAAATTTATTATTACCGTTTAGTGCAGCATAATTTTAAACAATAAATATAGATATAAAATACACGTTATTTGTATAAAAAATATTCATTCGCATTTTAAAATATATACCAAATACGAAGTATGATTTTAACCCGAAAACAATAGTTTTTTCATAAAGTTTTGCTCAATTTCGGTTAATACAATGAAGATTTCATGGAATATACTAAACTAGAGAATTTCAAGTGGGTAACTTACAAAGGCATTTTTCAAAGCAAGTTAACGATTTTTACCCCGTATTTTTTTGTAAAAATATTTTGAAAACTTATAACTCACTTTTGAAAATATAACAAATCAAATTAACATTAAAAATACCTCTTTCAGTTTGAAGTGTATATATATATGACTTTTAAGAGAATAATTATTAGTTTTTTTAGAAAAAGGTTTTGAAACGGTTTCTTTTTACATGTAACTGATTTTGATGCAATAATTAAAAGCAAATCCTATAAAATATATTTAAATATCTCGATTATTTTAATATTTTTTTTGTAGTTAAAATATTAAGAAAAAATAATGTTTTCGTGGGTACATATCCCTCTAACGAAATTTCGTCACTAGTGGGAGGAAATTGGGTATTTTTAGATTATTCAAAAAATACCTGAGTTAATTCTGAGTTGTCAGCCGCCTAGTATTATATTTATAATGGTTCGTTCTGTTATTCAGTTGGGAATTATATTACTATGGATAGGAGCTACAGTATTGAAAGTGCAACGCAATGGGTTTTCTTAAACACGAATAATCGAATTCTTCGGTCGATCTAAGGGCGTCGCTTGCTGAACGTTTCAGCAGCAATAAGGAACGACAATATCATAACTTGGAGCAACGAAAATATTTAGAATCCAAATAAAATGTACAAATATATATTTAATATTCTAAATAACAACAAAAACTGGAATTTTAGGCTATAATTCAATTTTATTTTGATTGCTATACAAAGCACAAGTAAATTATCTCTGAAAGGTTGATAGCCTCGGATATGTTACATTTAAAAAAACCAATATAAAAAATAGATTTATGTCCAATGTATGAATAAAAGGATAGTATATATCTCTTATGGTAATACCTGCTTTACAATCGAGTTTTCTTTCGAGTATATATATGAATATATATATTTTATATAAGAATTCACATTGATTGAAAATATTTAAAAAAAGTGAAAATAACGAATAATATAATTATTTATCAATTTTAACCTTTAATTATTATTTCTTTACTGGAAATCAGTGTAATTTCAATTTTTATTAAAGTTATATTGATATATCAAAATAAACATAAAAAAACAAATTGTTTATCCATTTGATATATATTTTTTATGCACTAACTATTAGAAGTATAACAATAAAAGATCACTAAAAAATCAAAAACGAATTAATCAATTTGTAACAAAAATATATTACTGTTTTTAGAGCACTAATTCTTCAATTTTATTATACACAGTAGGAAATATTTCTAAGTAGGTATTACAAATTAATTTACATATTTGACGTAAGTCAATGAAATTACTCTGTATAAATTATAAAGAATTTGTTGTAATTTTTACCTAATATAACTAAAAAATAGTTGCTGAGTTGTTGTCAATAAAACGAAACTAACATCTTTTAAAAAAGGGCATTATTTTCATTAATGCATATTAAAATAAAAAGATGGATTCTTTTATTAAAAATAAACTTATGGTAACCAATGATGTTTACGATATAGTAACACAAACTATTCAAAAAATTTTTCTTCGATGATTTACACTAATTTGATCGTCCATTTTAAACTTCTTTAATCCAATCTTAATAAACATATAGGCCGCCGTAATTTTTCTATGCCACGTTAAAAAATATTTTATCCATATGTTAATTATACTTTTTATTACGCCTGACATTAATCCTTTTGTATATGAGCCATGCTTTCCGTATTTATTCTCGAAAAAAATGTTGATTTGTTTTTTAAATTAAATTCGCATTTACTTGGCTTTTAGAAGCATCAAAATCTACAAAAAGATTGCAAAAAAAACAGTAAAAATTATTTCACTGTATTGTATTCTATATGAAATTTTTCTGGTCGGTTTTAAAGTAATCTCTCTGGATTACTGGATTAAAAAAGATTAAATTTGTTATATATTTTTTTAAATGGGATTTTGGTCATATAATTTTTTTTTGCAAATATTATTTTCTTTTTTATATGAAAAAGTATAAAAAAATATTAATGAATCAATATCTCATAATATGTTACGTTGTAATTTCCGTATTATCATGACAAGCGTTTGAAAATTATTAAACGTATCATCAGAAAAATACATGTTGTTATGAACATCATTATATTTTTTATGGTAATTCAATTCAAAATCTTTCTAAAAATAGAGTTTAATGGTGATATCAGAACGTTATTCTGTTTTATCAAATAGAACTACACAAGCGAAAACATAAAAAAAATTATTTTTTTAAACTGAAACCGATTGGATGTATTTGGAAGAATCATAGGCACATACCTTAAGTAAAAATATTATATTTTTAACGATTTTGGTTATGTATTTTATTATATATTGGGTAGTTGATAAATAAAAGTACAAAAGGTTTTATTATCATTAACTCAAATCTCTGAACAAAATTATAAATATATCTTATTGAAAGATAATCACTTATAACAAAAAAATGAAAAATAATTTTCAAAATTTTTACCTCCATTCGCAGAATCTGCCCGATTTGATCGCATTCTATTGTTTCGTGTTTGACACATATCATCCTTGCATCCCATTCTTAAATTATTCTCTTATAAATATAATAGAAATAAGCATGGAAAAAATGATATCAATAACATATTTTGCAAAATTTAATTTAAATAATTAATCATTAACAATTACGATGGGATTTGAACAAGTATCAATATTGAATGACCGATATTTTGTACCCACTGTTTAGTCATGCCGTGGGATATCTTAAAAAAGTATTGTGTGCAGCAATCCTTTTCCTAAGTTTTAAACAATTGATCAAGCAAGTTAAAAAAATTTTAAGACTAATAATGATAGAAATATTATAAAAAATAGTAATTCTTGAAAAACAATTATATTTTTACGTATATATAAGAGTTTATATGTTATTTAATATGTTAAAAACAATTAATTTAACGGATGAGGATTAAAATTAGCGTTAATCCAGTCCTAGTTATTAATTATATCTAAATAAACACTTAAAAATTCATATCAATTTCAGAAAGTTAATATTTAAGCGACTTTATCTTTCACAGCGGATATATACATGGAAACATTAACTTGAAAAAAATTCAAACCTGATATAAGATCATAAAATATATTCTAAATTTAAAAAGGTATTATAAAAAATATAGATGTTTTCGTTTCACAATTATTAAGGAGTTTTCTAATAATAAAATAGTTTATTATAGCTAAAACGGACTACGTGAATACAATTCAAACGATGTTTATACCTTTATTAATAAATGTTAATTTAGCATAAACATGTTATGTCTTCTCTCTTTTAGCATATTTTTTTTAATTTTAAAATGTTACATTTAATCAAACTAAAAAGGATACAAAAAATATGTAAATCTATAATTATCTAAGCTCTCAAAATATATTTTATATATTAATTTATGTTTTTTCTACTTATAGGTTTAAAGATTTTGTTAAATTAAAAAAAAATTTTAGACATTTTCGGATAATATCATCATAAATATATTTTTTGTTAAAATGGGATTGTTCGGGAGAAATAAAAGAAGTCATTAAAACTACGGTGTAAATTCAAACTATTCGATTTTAAGATTATACAGAGGCAATTATTGAGAACAAATGTGTGCATTTTATTTCATAAATATTTTGAGTTTGCGTTTCTTTTATTTTCTTTTTGAAAAATTTCAAAATTAACCATTACATTCTTGAGCCGATCCATTCACCTTTGAGATTGCTCGATAACTATTAATCGATAAAAATTTTTTTCGGATGTAATATAACTCTTACAAGCCATTTCGCAAATAAAACTTTTAATTAAAAAAAAAACTGCATAATATATTACAAATTACTCTAAGCCTGTTAAATTTCCTTCTGCCGTGTGTTTCATCTTTTCTTCACGAAATACCGAACCGGTTTTGGTACGAAAATATTAAAAAAAATAGTGTCTTTAATTTATTTATTCTTATATTTATTTAAAATTTTATTATCTATCATTCTTATACAGTTTTATCTTGTCATAAAACGCAGAGTCATGAAAGGCTCTTGACATATATAACTAATATTCTTAAATAGAAACACTTCTTTATTGTTTCATTATATAACTATTACATTCATAAACTAAAATTTATTCTTTAAGCCTATTAGATAATATTCTTCAATATATTATTTCGTTTTAAAAAAAAAAGTTTTGATTTTTTTCGGTTCAGGAAATTTTTCATATATCTTCCTTACTAAAATTTTTTGGTATATCTTTTTTATTTATTCATTTAAAATCAAAATATTTTTTAAAAATACTAGAATCAGTATATTTCATGTGTCATTTACATCTGTTTATTACGTATATCTTCACTTTTAAGTTTAATGATTTTCCATGAAATAAAAATTCTAATATATATTTTTTTAAATTTTCTTATCAGAGTTCTTAAGAACTAAAATAAATGAGGCTCTAAATTCGAATAATGAATGTATTCCAATACCAAATCTTCTAAGGGTCTACAAATATTTATCAATTTATTATGTATTGAAAAAAAATCTAAAAAAATATTAATTTTCATTTAAGGAGCCATTTTAATAAAAAAATTTTTTCTTAATTAGCCTAGAGAAAAAAACAGCAATCATCCAAATTATATTGATTTTGAATTTTCATTATTTAACTAAAATTTCTATAGTGCCATTAGTTATATAATTTTATCGAATTACCAAAATAATTCTATTGAAATTTGCACCAATATATCATTTTCTTAACAAAAATTAAATTAAAGTTGATAATCTTACATATGTTTTCTAGTTTTTATTAACAAATTGAGTAATTTACGTTGACTTTTGGAGCAATTGTATAACATATATAATTAATGAAAAAACAAAAACGATATCGAGTAGAATATACAAAGAAAACTGTAAATCATGTCAAATTAATATATTTTATTAAAAAATATAAAATTTACAGTTGTATTCAATTAAGATTATATTTAATTCCTCTCATGCGCATTGAGTCTGAATATATACTTTTAATCATTTAGTTATATTTTATAATAATAATAAAAAACCGTCTTTTAAGTATTTGAAGTTGAAATAACGGAGTGAATTGTTTGATTCAAGGGGAACGAAGACTACCAATTGAGAATTATGAAAATTTATGGGGAAGATTTCAATATTTTTAAAATATTAAATTCTTTTTAAACTAGTTTCTTATTAAAAAAATAATTAATTCAAAACATCTAATTTCAAGATAAATTAAATGAAATATATAATGACATCCAAAATATATAATCAAATATGAATTAAATTGAAGATCACCAAATTCGGCAACCTCATTTTTATTTAATGGTAAAAAAAATTAAAAAATCAAAATTTAATCAGTACATTTAAAAAATTCTTGCCCACGAATTTATCTGCCGAAAATAAAAAAAAAATTTTTTTGAACATTTCTCTTCTAAAATATCTATCTTAAAATAAAAACATTATATAGGTATTAAAAATTTGTTTAAATTGTTGTAATCATTAAAAATAAATGTTGAATCACATTGTAATAATACAGGCTTGACGTCTTTAATGATTGCTGCTAATAATTAATACAATTTAATCTGCCAGGAAATGTAAAATTTAAAATATCTAAATATATTTTGTTATTATATTAAAGTTCAACTTCGCATTGATTTCAATTTTTTCTAAACAAATTTTTTTTCGAATATTTAACAATTTCAATAATTCGATTTTACTTATAGTATAATGATATACATACAAAATATTCCACAATTGACATTTGTACAAAAATTTTGATATAATCTTTAGCAAGGAACTTTTACAGTTTGTTTTAATTATCTTACGGCATGCCAATACGACGAAAATTAAATAAAAAATATGAGAGCGTAAGTTATCAGTTTATTTCTAATTTATTACTAGTCTAATAGAAGCGTGTGACAGAATTAAAGCTGTGCATAATTAAACATATAGTCATATCGTATGAAATGAAATTGCACAAATAAAATAGTGATTATATTTTTTTCAAATTTAAACAGAATTCATTATGAAAATTAAAAAATTAATAAAAAACAGTCGAAAAATTATAAATCTTGTAGTTCAAGTGGTAAATAGGATGGAAAAACTGATCGAAAAAATATTGCGTTTAAATTAAAATTTTGTTTGTTCTAATATAATTATTCTTAAGAGCGTAAAAGTTAAATAATTTTATATTACATTTTAACGTGTTTCTGAGCAAAATTATTTTATGAAAAGAAATATTTTCTTAAGAAATTGATATTTTATTTAGCAGATAAAATTAGAAATATGGAAAAATAAAAATCATAAATAATAATTTTGGTATATTATATTACCTATTTTTCAGTTTTGTTCAATACCCTGAATAGTAATTGACACACCGTGTTTAGTAGTTAATTGCCCGCTTTAACTATCATGCATTTTGCCGTAATTATTTTCTATAGAAAAATTTTATCAATTTCAATAAAGATTTAATTAAAAATATTTTAAAATATTGTTTTAAACCTAGACATTATTAAATTTTTTAAATTATCTTCAATTTTTTTGAGTTATCCAAATTTCAATATTTCAAGATATTATTATACTATCGATCATTTAATAATGGCATAGTCAAATCAATATAGATAGAGTAAAAACAATGAAACTAGAGTGAATAAATTATAGCAATCGGTATAATGAACTTTCAGTAATTAAAATTTATTATTTTTTATAAAAATATATAATTTTTTGTCAAATGTATTACTAATTATAAATTATTAATGTTTAGCACTATTATGAACCTAAACTAGTAAAATGGATACTAATGTATCTTTTTAATTTGTTTCATATATAGCCCAAACCAGACAAAAACGTAAATATTTTTTGATTACATAAAAACCTCCGGTTTCAAAATTATCTGTGCCTTGAGTAACATTACTATATCCTAATTTATATCAAGCTATCGAATAATCAGCTAACTCATTAAACTCCAACTATCACAAGCATTAATTACGCCATCTATTACTTTCTTCAAAAATAAATTCGTAATGTTTTAATCTTTTGTTAAAAAATATTCTTGGAAGACAAAATTTATGATAGAAAAAAAGTAATTTAATCAGTCCTAATTATTGATGTCAATTTTATACATTTATATGTTTTTGATTTTTTAACATACCGTATATACTCGCGGATAGGTCGCACCCCCGTTTTAGGGGCCAAAATTTGGGTATTTACCATAGATTCGAAGAGAGGTTGCACTCCAATTATTGAAATTATTATTGGTTTGATCATGTATCAACGAAAAAAAACTATGGTTT
>LDMZ01056313.1:0-10853 GCA_001455285.1 Sphaeromyxa zaharoni
GTACTTGTATTGGCCATATAAAGCAGAAAGACTCATGTATTCTCAAATAACTATCTAACCGTTTTGGTGTGTCCTAAAAAGTCCCACCCCCGTCCGCCGCCACGAGCGGTTACGACAATATAATGACTAAATTTCAAAATGTATAAAGAATTTCCATAAAACTTAATGTCATCTTACAGTAATGAAAATGCAAAAGAAAAATAAATATCATGATACCGCATGTAATAAATAAATGAAAAATTAAAGGGGATGTTATTTGACCAGGAAGTGTATTGAGTTGCAATAATGAGGCATCTAATGGATAAACACAGTACTCTTAGGAATATGGTCTCACCAATTAAGATACTTGTTGTTAACATACAATTCTACTTAAGGAAAAATATTTACTTGCTGACAAGTTAACATCACATGTTAATTTGATTTTAGGGAGTTGCTTCCTATAACTTTAGTTTAGTTTTATTATGGTAGAGCCGCTATGTGGAGACACCTTTAAAGAAGGATTCATTCTCGCATATAATAAAGACACTAAATATCTAAATATATATCCGCCGCTAATCAGTTACGCCATTATATACCGGCGGCGGGCAGGATAGCCGCCTATTTATCGCTACAATTAAACAATATTTATATCCAATGTATATCATGTAGGCTTATATTTGACCATTTTGAAAACATCAAATCAGTACTAATGATGTATATCTTATATTAAATAAACTATTCAATTTGTATAATGAAAATTTTGTAATTCTAAATGTAGAGTAGATCCATCAATTGAAACACCGCAATTTTAGTAGTAATAGCCTGAATCAATCCAGCTTTAAATTTGAGATTTTAAATAATGTGAGTAATCAAATCCAAGATTCACAATTCCTCATGGGTATGAAACATTTACATCGTTAAGGGTTAATTATGTAAATGATAGTGTTGCGCACAATCCATTATTAATACATGCTAAGCCCTAGACCTCTGGAACATTCTTAATTAGATTATTTAGTAACGAACATTAACGAATATACATAGCTTTTTTTAATCTTCTTCATACTTGATAATGTTCAATCCAACAGATAGTCCCTGTGGACTAGTAGTAGACCATTTTACATTTAATCGAACGATTATGGACATAACAAAAGGTCTGAACACTTTTACAGAAAAATAAAAAGTTTGAATGAATAATATATAATTCATTACAGTATGGAAGCCATAATATATTATCGTGATTCGAATGCAGATTCAAGATATTGACACTGTTTCCGGAACTTATCAAAAAATCTCGATAAAGGTAAAAAATACGTCCAATGATCACCCCATACGGTCTGTTTAGATTGTTTTATGATTTGTTTAGCTCCCCTGCAGATATGAATATAAAATGGGTTTTGGTTGGATTATAGGGGGATTCAACGAATTCCTTGATTTCTGACTGTTCGACACCATAATATTTACACATATTTTATATCTGGAAATAATTTCATGTTTGTATACATTGATACGTCGATTTTTGCACATAATTCCTTTTGATTATTTATTCAAAAACCAAGTTATTTTATGCCTATCAATAAAATAATTTCTCTCTTTATTGTAGTGCACAATTCAGTTAGATCATTATGAATATTGCTTTTTCATATTTTTACTAATTTCTATCTTTATTCTAACCTTTTCCAGTCGAGTGTGCTCTACTTTCCATGGCTACATGGGCTGAAACTAATGTATTAATAAACTAATGAATTAAATACGTAAAATTAAAAAAGAATCTACCAGTTACACATTCATTTTTATCTTTTATGTTTAGTGACGGCAGTATAATTTTGCTAGTGTTTAAGAAACAGAATGATGTTCAAAACTGAGACCGTTCCCAATAAAAAATTATGATAAAATATCGAATTGTATAGGATCTAAAAAGCTTTTCTCCTGATGCACTGCTGTAATTGAAAATACACAGTAATTATCATCTCTAATTATCTATTTTTCATTCAATTTTGTAGATGAAATAGCATATTTTAAGATTTATATTTCATTGATACAGTATGTGTCGAATTTTATTTTTTATACTAAAATTTTCATTTAATTTATTATTATCCCAAAAAATGAGGATTAAAATCCACATATACATTATGTTGCTCTAGTTTATGGTCCATTGCAATGGGATTATTTCGAATAGGTTATTATCAGGGTAGGAACTGATCATTATTCCTCAAAATACTTACTGGATGCGAGAAGAATTAAAATACTGTGATATGAGAATGCGCCGACCCCCAGCCACCAAATGTTTCCGATTACATAATATTATACAATATCACAAACCCATTAAGCTATGCAGCCAGATTAGAGCACAATGCCATTAATGACCTATGCTCTTAAAAAATATTGTTCATATTGTAAAAGGCACCAAAAGGCCGCTCTCAGCTTCGAACATAGCACACACTAGAGCCCAAACCTCTCTACCTGTGCGCTAGCCACTGGACCAACACGGGACCTCAAAGCACACCTTTACAATATCTTGAGTAAAATTCTTAAATAGATCCATATAATAAAGAGTTCCTTCATTTAGATCTTGAACCCATTTCTTAGAAAGTTGACATAGAGCAAAAGGTGTGCTAAATATCTGTTTTGCTTAAATCTGATCATATCGCTTTATATTGAACTGGAAAAGTAGTTAAAATATTCTAAATGAAAGCTTCTTTGATATATCAAGCTATAAGGTTGAATATTCTATTCGTTTCGATATAATAGTTTTGGGGTTTACGATCACCAACCAGTTAAAAAGTTTATTTTAATATTTAAGCTTAAAAATATAAAAAAGAAAAGATCCAACTATTTTTTATGTTCTGATTTTCATACCCAAAGATAAATTAAATCTAATTTTTATCTATATTTAATGGACGATCTGTTAATGCAAACCGGTAGTGCAGACTAAGCTTTATACCAATGTTTTCCTCCACGTTTTACCTTCAGATCCCTTAATTGGTACAGAACAGACTCTATGGAAACGCGTTAGTTTAACATATTGTTGATTATACTATCATTTACAGCATGTGGTACAGAATCTATGTAAAGGAATTAGGCCTTTTGATAAGTTTAAACAAAAACTAAATAATACAATTTTAAACAGCCAAAAATATGTAAGGTATAATGTTAACATTTAATATACGTAAGTAGTCGAGTTTTTACGATATTACTTCCTTCTATCACGCTCGACTCATAAATTTTTTAAGGAACGTTACAGTCACAAATTTATATAGGGATGTAGGAATTCGCCCTAGGCAGTAATTAATTAGTAAATGTTTTGATTATTTATCGAAATAAGCTTTGGTTCAACGGTCCACGAGTTCGTCTCACTAATTGGACATCTCTCTTGTGTTAATAAGCACCTCAAAACAGGGTCGGTTTCGGGAGAGGCTGCTAGAAAATTGTCGATGAAATGAACTAATTATTCACACTTCATCTGATCATTCTACCCACCCTAGCTGGGAAAGCGCTGCTCAATATTTTTGCTAACCATGAACTAAAACTTGATATTCATGATCTACAAAGACTGGGCAATATTCCCGGAATAATAAAAAATAATATACCATGAAAATGAAGATCCAACCTTTCATCAGTTGCTAACTTGAGAAGCATTGGATTAATGTATTCCGTCACCTACCCTTAAAAACTCCTTTTACATATATATATATATATATATATATGTGCATATTGTACGAAATTGCCGTACAGATAATGAAAAACCCATAAAATTTTAGATTTTCAGAATCTTTGTAAATCTGATAAGGATTAATTTAACTGCTACTGTCAGTGTCAAACCGAATTTTAAAAAATTTGATAAAACCAAAATATTGGTTGAATATCGACTGAACCATGAATAAAAAACAAATTTAATATTTTCAGTATAAAATCAGGATTCGGAGGTTTGTTTTATAAGCATAAAATTCATTTGAAAATAACCATAATAGCAAAAAAAGTTAGATATCCTGCATAAAACGTTTTATAAACTAAAATTTAATAATATTATACTAAGAAATGGTTGGTATATTACTCTACTATATAAAAATATCCGTTTTTATGTAATTTATTTTTCATCAAATTTTTCAACATATTTTGCTAAACGGTTATAAAAGCAAGCAATTACAAACCTTTTCCCTTACGTTTGTTAACCCCGGAGTCTAGCTAGGTTTAAAGAAAATAAAAATTATTTATACCTTTATTATTCTGTTGGTATTGGTTTTGTTTGAGCTATAGTGACTAAAAACGTATGGAATAGGTTAAACTCTAAATAAATTCCTGTTAGGATCGTATTTGGTAAGGATTGATGTTACTTGTTTGTAAGGTAATTCGGACATATACTGCAATATCTTGTGTTACTTATACATTGAAGTAAAAACAAAAACCAGAGATTTGAACGCCGTCTGTTTCTCCTCTATAGCAACATCTAGATAAAAGATGAAGTATAAATAAGAAAGAATCTAACCACGATTTTTCATAATTTTTCTGGACAACTGAGTACCAAAATAGAAAGTAATTAAAGTTCTATTGAAAATATTATTTGAACAGACTCACAGTACATTATGAAAATAAAAAAGGAAGAGGAAAATAACATAATATTGAGCTTTCCGGTAGTGCTGGCATTAAAAACTAAGGAACTACATATGCAGAGAGTTGCGATAGTGGTTATAATCGCTATATTTCTAACATATTTTTGAAATTTTTCCCATCTTATCTTCGATGTTCTTAAAGATTTTATCTCCTTTGCAGGTGATTAGATATATAAACCCTAATTACGTTATCCATAACCTCCAGGCGTTCTTCCGGCTCTAGCTCATACTATATTATTAGTTACCATATTTGAAGAATGATACTCCACTGATTTTTCGGTAAACACTTTTAAGAATGTACATTGAAAACGGTATAAAAAGAGTAATCGGGTAAAGATATTGCAATATAAGCGACGTAGTGGCATGCGTCCATCATATTAATTACTAATTATAACTATTAATCTGATTAATCTATTAATAGACAAATTATGAAAGATAACCGATTCAATAAGTCACTTTTCAACCGGAATTACCCAGATAAAAGGTTCCTAAAGATATTACAAATTATAACTGCTTTATCATTACTCTGTTTTAGAGTCCAAATAAAATAACGGATCATGAGTTTAATTTAAACCTTTCTGATTTATGCAACAAAATTATGATTCAGGCGCAAACAGTGACCTCTTAAACGTCGATGGAATCCGGACGGTGAATTGCCTTTTTATCGGTGTGCCCTTTATTAGTGTTTCGTTTTGAGATGCTTAGCGTCTTCACTACTTATGTCCCTGCCGGTATCTATCCCCTTATCCGGTTGCAATAGTTTCACAGGAGTAATAAGCTTTTCCAATTTTCAAAATAGAGTTTTCTGACATGGTGAATTGTAAGCGTCAGACTTTTAAATTTCAAGACACTTGATTTATCGCAAAATTTATGTATGTGAATCATTATGTATCTAATAATGATATTGGGTACCAAAGTAGTCTATCAAAAGTGCTAACAACTCTTAAGACATTACTAGAAACTGGAATATATAAAATAAATTTAAACAGATAAAAGATTCATATAAAGAGAGTTATTGTATCCTTGTACGTCGCTAAGGACCCCCTTCATTTAGAACGAATGAGACAAATACATTATAATTGACCCCAAAAAAATTGTTTTTATAGGGTAAATTAAGACCAGTTGCATAATATTTTTATTTTCATTTAAAGATGATTACTTACCTTTTGACCTTCCGACGAAATAACTTGGATTGAATACTCGAAAAAACAGGGAAAATAAGTAATATACCCGGGTATTCATATCAGGAGAGGTTTTACGCTAAGTTCGTTTTTACGATATAACCGTAGTCAGGACTTATTTAGAGGATACAGCAAAATTTTCATTATCCATATTAATTTTGAGATTAAATTAATTATGTATAAAAAAATCCTAAATTTATCGATATTTCTTTTGATCTAAGTAATTGAAATTATTTTAAAAATTTAAAAATTCAATTCAATATGACAATCAGCAATGCCCTTAAAGCCCTCCAGTTCGACGTAATTGTTCAAATTTGGCATTACGATTATTAATTTAAATCATCAATCATGTGCTTAGCACAAAATATTCAAAGTAATCAGCCATATTAGTGTTATCTATAACCTTCCAAATAATAATTATATTCTAGTAAATAATTGTTATAAATATTATTTCAAAGTTATTTAGCTTTGTTTCGGTATTTGTAACAAAAAGATACGATGATTAGCCATTTCATTTGATGCTATACATACCTTTTCTAGTTTGTTTTTTTTGCTTTGTCTGGAGCTATTATTCCTCTGAGGCTATGTAATACCATGTATCTTTTACGAAAAAATTTTCAATATTTTTATTAAACACCATCAAAAACTTAGGAGCAACCAAATTGGCACTAATGTCATAGTTTTCTATAGTCTTTAGATTTTTCCATTAATATCTAAATTAAGGATTAAATACTTTTATGCCATATTCAGAGTAGTAAATGAAGCAGCAGTAAATTTTTTCATATCATTTGATTTTTATGTGATTCAAAGATTTTTGTTAATTCCCGAGATATTACCACTACATGGTGGCCTTCTCGTATGGACACCTTATAACAAAATTATGAATAATATAAACAAATAGCTAGATTTGTCTAATAAAATAACAAGCCAAAAGGAAGGCTAGTTCTCGGGATTAATCGTTCATTTTATTGTTCTCGGATGACGACTATTTTGAATTGAAAAGAATCTAAAAACGTCTTTGAACAAAGTTTTCTAGTTAACATATGCAACCAAAAATTGAGAAGTGTGTGTAAAATTAATTATTGATTTATTATTTTTAACATGGTTAACAATTCTTTTAAAAATCTATTAAAGTTTGAATGTTTTTTTGCCTCTGTTTTCGAAATAAAAGTGCTATCTATAGAAAGCTATAATCCACATGTCATTATGTATATCAATGTATATACAAAAACATTCTATCAACTATATAATTGAAAAATATGTATTACTGTAGCATATTTTAGATTTAACAAATCCTTTAAGATATATAATACAACACGGATGTCTATGAATGAAAATTCCAAAAATTAAGGATTTCTGCCAATGTATAAAGGCGTTTCAAATAAAAAACAAGATTTTTGTCAAAAATGACCAATTTTAACTTACATATCGTTAGATATAGTAGAAATACGTGTGTACTAAAGAGCACATTTACATGCGTAACAGAATAAAATCACGAGATTTTATAGAAAAAAGTGTTAAAAATCGCGGTACAGATTATGACCATTAAATAGTTTAAATTAGAAAACTATTAAAACGATGGCGTCACTCAATCTTAGTATATTTGACAAATATTTTGGCTTTCACATCATTTTTAAATTTCTTCCTTCCCAAAAAAAAAACTTTATCAATTTTATCCATAATTCTTTTGATTTTCTCTAAATTTCTATCACAAAGAATAATTCGGATTTAAAAAATTTGTTGTATATCCGTAATACATGTTTACGAATAATGCACCAATAATATTTTAAGGAATGTAAGATCACGATTACTCGTGTAAAAAAAATAAATTTTATGCATATTAATTATTAGTAAGGTCCATGCATAATCATATAAGATGATATCTGATCAAGTAAAACAATTTTATTAAATTAAAACTCTCTATCGGAGCTTTGATCTAATTAAATTCTATATTTTTACATGCTGCGTATATACGTGCACTAATTTTAGATTTCTCACAAAAAAATTTTTAACTTGAATAGTTTTAATCTATTATAATTTATCTGTTCCAATTCAATCACATATTTTTTATTATTTACGTGTTTGTATGCATAAAAAGTTACATAGTACCTTTTAATTTATATCCACAATTTTTTTTGTATTTTTAGCCTTTAATTGATAATTTTGTGCATCCAACTTACGTAAATGAGTATATTCATGTATTTGGAAATAAATTCAAAAACACAATTAAGCACATATTAGCTTATTTTGTGTTTTATTAGAATATTTTTATTATTTTTTTATTTCATAAATATACGGCAGAATTTTCATCCCTTACATTACTTTTTGGTTTCTTATCCAAGAGACGAATAACATAAAAATCCATTGATCTTTTATGTGATCCACATCAACCAGACAGCAAATTTTTTTCTTTTTCATCATTATCTTATTTATACAAATGATACCATAAATTTTTAAGAGTATGCCATTAAATTTTTATAACATAATTGAAGTTTTTTCTAAGTGATTTGTACTGTTAATATATTTATCCAGAATTCTTGTTGGACACAACTTGCGAAAAAATCTTAGAAAGAAATTTTAATAGATCTTCTTCAATAAAAGTAATTATTTATATATATATATATATAAACACAAGTCAATTCTAACAGCACATCATACATAATTCACATAATGGTCCAACAAAGAGTAAAAAAACGATCTAGCAATAACGCATGCTCATATAAATATACATTTTTTTAAAAGGTAATGCTAAATGTTGAAGTTATTCTAGATAAATGCTTCATATTTTCTCATCTTATTTATGTTTAGGGCCTTATTGTTTGAAATAGTTCGGATTTTTCTTTTAGCGTCTTTAGTGTATCATGCATTATCTGTTAGGTTTGAGACGTCCGAGAGATTCCTTCTTTAAATGATTTTTCGGAAAAACTTCCACGGCTTTACTGGGGATTTTTAAACAATCTCCATTCGTTATACAAGAAGATTGATACTCTAATGACTGTTTGTGCCGGAGATAGGGTCTTGCATGGATGTTACTACTTTGTAAAAATTAGTTAGCTTTTGATATAATTTTTCTTCTCTTATATAGTTGGTTTTATAAACAAATATACATATATATATATAGTGTTTTTAGTAAGGAATAAGTAAAAAATTCATTTACGTTCGACGAATGATGATACAAACCTAATCACTTAGCACTCCGTGTACCTTTTTTAAATAAGAAATACGTGAATTAAAGTTAGATATTTTTTGTATACAAAAAAGATGCGTTATAAACTGATTTGTTAATATTATGTATGATATTTGATTACTTGTACCTTTATGAAGATTTTTTCCACCTTTATATTATCGTGGACAGTCTTACTGAACACGATGTTAGGTTGTTACCGTGTGATAACGACTTAATTATCCATTCATTAAAAACAATGAATGAAACTGATGATTTCATTCATTCAATTGATATTTAAGACGATTTTAATTAGCAATTAATTTCTTAGAGATATATTTTTTATGCATAATCAGTCTTTTATTATAAGTGAGTGCTTGGAGTCTCCAGGGCATTGGATCTTTAGAAAGGATCTTACTCAACCTATTAAAAGCATTTATGTTCTAAGATTAATTCATAAATCTTCTTTTGCCAAGCACCACAATATATTCAACTTAAAATCAATAATTTTTCTAGCAAAGAGCTTTAATTACGTTTCATCTCAGTCTTAAATTATTTATATACTTTTTACAAAAATAACATGGCTTTTGCACCTGTTTTGGAAAATTTTATAAATGAATGAAAATGTTATTTTTATAAAAATGCAAGCCATTCTTAAAAATATCTTTTAAAATATAAAAAAAACAAGTACGGAATGCCTCAAATACTCCATTCCTTGACGGAAGGTTTAAAAAGTGTATCAAGTTTTGTTTTATTAGAAAAAGGAAAATATTCAACTTAGAATTGTATTTCCGATGTAATAAATAATAGTGTGTCAATGGAATCATAATTCGAGCAGATGCAATAGAACATCATTTTTCAGATAAGGAAGTCTTTTTACAATATTTTCGTTGTTATAATTGAATTATCTGTTACGTGTTGGTTGTACTACAGAGTATATCATCATTTAGGTCATACGAAACTTATTAATAAAACGAGGTGATATTAAAAATTTTTAACTCCATTATTTACATTAAGAGTCTGTTTTTATATCTGAAAATCACAAACCGAAAAAATATAAAAATAAAAGGAAATTAAATTATCTTTTCCACAATTTAGATCTCTTCAACAAACTTTGTTAGACTATATACATTTTTAAAAGGAATTTAATATAAAAACAGACTTTCCTATATTATGTGCAGAATTCTTCGTTTTTACGTTAATGTTTACGCCTTAAAATTGCACGTACAAATCTTTTATAAAATTCACATGATCATATAACGTCTATGCTCAATGCTTACTTTCAGAGCATACGCTAACCACTAAATCCGTAGACACCTTAAAGCTTCTCAAACTGGCGCAAAAAAGATGAGAAATTACTTCAATAAATTAAAATTTCGATATTTGATTTTCATTCATTTTGACTGAATATTTCTACATGTTTTAGGATCACTTCATTACAGCTGTGCATATTCACATAAGAGCATACTGATGCTTCAATATTGCACTGCTTTATGATGTATGGTCATTTTAATTTTACAATCTGATACCAATTTTTACCTTTTTTTTATCATGAACTTCCACAAAAAATTTATTCTTTAAATGATTTTACAAATCCCACCATAGTATTCACACTTTGTCTTTCTATAAAATTTAAATCCTTGAAACTATTTCACCATGTAACACGGCCTTAATTATAAACAAAAATCTGATAGCATATTCATTCCTAACATTAGCTTTCGTAACATGCTTAATTAAAATTTTTGGTGATTTCTATATTTTATTACCCTATCATTTTATTAATTCCGCCCTAATTATCAAAATATTATATTCCATATTATGAATATATACGTGTTGTGCGCGTGACTGACACGCCTATGCTGATATAAGGAAGCGGACGGTTGCGGCAACAGATATATAGATATACACCCTTATTTACGAGCA
>LDMZ01056341.1:0-19359 GCA_001455285.1 Sphaeromyxa zaharoni
AAAAAAATTAACAAATTCTGGATAAAAAAAGTTTGATTCGACCCTAAAGATAGTGGTCTAAGAAAGAACCTAAAGACATTAAGAACTTATAAATAAAATTTATCATTTTAAATTAAGTAAATTTATTGTTATTAATAAAACATTTTCAGAATATATAATTGAGAATATGATATATTACGAAAAGGTATACTTATAACAAGTATATTCAATTACTAAAAATTATTTTTAGGAGAATGAATTTAAGCTCGATGCTATATTATATATAATATAAAAAAGTTCATTTGAAAGCTCTTTCACAGAATCGGGACTACCAAAAAGGGAAAAATATCCATTTGAAAAATCTTTGTTTCCGTCAACTTCCTTAGAGATATGATTAGCAAATAGAATGGCTGACTGAACAAGTTCTAATTTGTATTTTCTCCAGGCACTTGGAACATTAATTTCCTCATCACTATATAAGTCTATTAGAGATACAAACGTAGCTAAACCTACTATATAATCTGGTCAGAGAGTTATTAAGGGACTTTGAACGCCTCCTAGTTCCTGAAATATCACCCATAGAACTTGATATATTGGGTCCACTAGGTTTTAAACAAAGTGAAGAATTAGGCTGGAATAAGTTCATTTCAGATTTCGATTTAAAACGTTTCAAAGATGATCTGCTCCTCTTATCAAATGTATGGCTTTTATAAAGGCTTCTTTTATGGTCATAGAAGATATCTTTTGGTCGTTCAATTGAGGTTTCTTCGTTTTCAATATTTATTGAAAAGATTTCTTTTTCGTTTAGAGAAAAAGTAGACAGGAAGCTTAATAACCGTTCATGAGCAGTAGAATTGCAATCAAAATCTAAAGTATTTTTTCTACCGCATTCGTTGGATATGTCCGTAAATCCAACAAAATGCTTCGAAAATTTGCTAACCAAGTTATTTAAGAATCCAACATAGCTAAATAGGATTAAAGCTAAGTTTGTAGTAGCCTGACAAAGAAGCATAACTATGGAAGTTGAATCCAGAGCAAATCCTGATATACTGGGCGTCTCTCCATAACTGCATAACCTGGATGTAATTAAGCGAGTGAATATTGACATATCATTAGATGTCAAGTTTAGAGGTAAGACATTATTGTCAGTATAATCATCTCGTTGAAAAAGGCTTTGACACTTGGATACTAGCGTATAAAAGGCACTAAGCTGCTCAGAAATACTTACAACAAATGTTTTTGATTCGTCAATTAAATTTGGAAAGTCAGAAAAACTTTGAAAATTGACCAACAACGCTGGAAAATTGTATTCGTCGAGTAATTTTTTTATAGCATTTTGAATATCCTTTAAATAATTTTTAAGTCTAAAATAAGTAAAAAAAAGTCTTTTATTATAATAAAAATAAAAAAATCCAAAATATATTGAAATCAATAAAATATAGAAAATTATTCATTTCAAAACACAGGTAGGTATATATTAGTTACAAGAAAAGTTAATAAAATAAGAAAAAATAATTCTTACATCTTTTCCTCTTCTCCTGAGTAAACAAAGGTATGAAGATAGATATTTTCAAACATACTGGCAAGTTCTGTGCTAAAGCGATATATAATAATAGGGAAGAGAATAGTCAATGATGTTAAATTGAAACCGATATCAGAAACAAAATTTTCTGTGTTACTGTTAATGAGGTCGAGAGAAACTTCACACCACATATCGTTCAAGTTATTAGCATCATTAAAAAATAATATTGATGAAACATGTTTTACAAATGATTTTCCATACGAAGAATTATCCATTTGGTCAAGGATTGAGTCAAAATTTGAATCTTGCTGAATAAAGATTTCTGGTTCAATTTTTGACTCATCTATAATACTCACATCAATTTCTTGTGTTAAGTTAGAATCGTGATCAATAATACTTTTCCTTCCGGAACTATATAACCTTCTAGTAGAACCAAAAGATTTAGATCTTAATGTTGCAAATTTATCTTTAGAAGCAATTTCAAAATCACTAAGACTATCCTTTGACGTCTTCCCTGTAGGAGCAGCTTTCCATGAAAGAGAAGTAACATCACTATCATGATCGACATCTAGGAATTTCAATGAATCCAATATATCGTTAATTAGTTGACTTGATCCAAATGTCCCATGGTCATCGCCGGATTGGTAAGAAATAACGTCACTATTTGTTTCCTCTTTCTCATTATCTTCTACCCTAAATCTAGATGAGTGAGATTTAACAGCTTCTTCTGTGCTAGAAACGAAAGAGCCATCATCTGCTGATATATTTTTACTATATTTTTCAACAAAATTTAAGTATGTCATTTCAAAATATTCCGAAAGAAAATAATTCTTTTGAATACGGGTATCAAGGGATATTTTATAACCATCAGTATTCAATATAAGATTGGAATCATGTTCTGGCATCGGCCTTAAATTATTAGAAATGTTACAAATAAAAAGAACATTTTTAGGTAGTATGATTCAATATTTTTTGCTAAAATCATACAAGGCTGACCCAATTCGGACATGGTAGCTATGTCTGGAAGTGTGTCATTCAATATACTTAATGCATCCTCTGGATATAATGAAATTCCAGTTAATTCAATTAAAGAATTAAGAAACAAAAGAGATGAATATATTAAAGATCTCTCGCAAAAAACAATGATCTGAGTTAAAAAATGAAAAAGTAATGACAAAAATTCCTTTGAACAACTAGAACAAAGTTCTTTACAAAACAAGCTGAGAAATAATATAACATTTTGTTTCTTAATTGAATCCCTGAAGGGTTTCAAAATTGAGCCAAATTTTTGCATCCTAATATCTTCTAAGCTTTTTTCTATAAAGTTTTTGAATATGTCAACATGTTTTTCAAGAATCCATTTGTTATTACGAACATAAAACAATGCTATCACCACAACAAACAAGTTAACTTCTAAAAATAATTATATAATACGATTATAGAAGGGATATTTAGAATAATTAATTAAAAAATCATTAAGCGTATAATTTTCTAAATAAAAATTAATTTAATTACAAAGGAACCTCGAAACGGGACGAATTTCCTCTTTTTAATATTTTTTTTTTCAAAAATAGATATGTTCAAAAATTTAACATAAAGAATGGTGTAAAATCTTTCTTGATCATAAAAAAAGTCATGATAAATTATGATTATTATTTTTGGTAGTAAATTTATCAAATAATTTTAATGTATGTATAGGAGCTCGATATTTTCTATAATATCCTGTTTCTGTCACATTAAGACCAATCATGAACTCGTATCCACATTTTAATAATTTTTAATTACTAAGACCATCAATAATAATTCAAGGATATCATTTTCAATATTGTCAGATTGCAAGTAACGGTCTCGGAATATTATATTTTACAAGGTATTATAGTAGTTTATATTGTCATAAACTTCGGCTTCAAGATATATATGTAATACTTTCATTTTACTGGTTGCATTGCTTTATCCCAGGGCATTTTTGAGCAAAATATTTGCAAATAATATTTTAATTCATTCAAATATCTCATAATTTGAATGACAGTGCTTTAATTCCAGTGAATCTTCGGAATACATGTTCATAAAAAATTCTTTTTTATGGGAAATGGTTTTGATATTTAAATGTTGGGTACAATAGTCATGAAAGATTTTATTATCAACAAGCAATTTTTTTCCTTTTCTCTTTTTTAAATGAAAAAGACGATTTTTGAAGATTCTTTTGTCAGTAAAAATGTAAGTGAATCATTCTATTTGATGTGATATCATCAAAATTCACTCTTCATAGTACTCAGAATGGCTTCTAGAGTCATAGAGAGTGTAAAATATATTTTTAAAATTGATAAACATAGCAAAAGAACGTCGTGAGAGCATTTGCTTTATGATTTTAAACCCACTTACGAATTCTTCTTATTTAAATTAAATATACATTTGATACTGTAGTTTTAAATAACTGTTTCATCAAAACTTAAAAATAATCTTCATGATATATCTTAATTGGATTAGTGAATGGTTATCGAAAATTAATGCACTTTATTAATATTTAAATCAGGGTAGATTACTTGTCGAAGATCTTTAAATTCAGTGTTAATTTGGTTTTTTAATCCATGAAGCCAAGCTTTTGAAGGATCGAAGTCATTTAACATGAAATTTCGAAAATGTAGATAAGAACTTACATGAAAATAATAATAAAATTTCTTTTTAACCTTAAACAAAAAATAGCTAAGTAGTAAACCTTAATCAATTTTTTAATAGTAATTCTTTGAAAACAAGATATATCGTACAAATAAATTAATTTTTATGGAAATCAACTATTATATTTATGCATATATTGATATTATCATAGAACTGCACATTCTTGTAATATTTAATACTCATTTTAAAGTTTTTAGAAAATGAAAACAACATATCTCATTGTATAAGTGGCCAAAGTAGTTTCCGTGTCGTAGAGGCACTCGGTCTTTCCTCTATAGCGACGATTTACGCAAAAATTTTTCATAATTGGTTATGGACAGTAATAAAACCACACGAAAGATTGATAGTACTTGATAGAACTGAATCAATTTCAGTAGAGTAAATCGCTGGTTTGACACGTTCTGCAAGGGTATTCAACTTTATTGTGGTAATTAATTCATTGCGTAATAAAGCAAATTTCACCCATAAAAAAGAATTTCATGGTTTTTGAAGAAAGGAAATAAACGCTTAAATTGTATATTTAGGAAATAAATCTGAAATAGAATGAATGTAAGCTACCACGAAACCTATCAACTTGTCAAACTTTTACTTTAATTTATAAATATCTGAAACTAATTTTTCCAACAAATTACACAATGAATTTTCAAGCAATTTTGTCGTAACTACCACTTTTCTGCATTGTCACATAATTTCGGTCTGGTTTCTGATAATTTATGTCATTATCTTTTATTTTTTGAATTATTTTTTTTCCTAATTTGATATATGATTAATTTAGGTTACTGTATCACTTTTGGAAGAAATAAAACTAGTAAGTTAATGTGCCAATGCAAGATTGCAATACATTATCAAATTGAATGAAGATAATATAAAAAATACCTGTATCATCCTTTATAAATATTTGGGAATTAAAAAATGGTACAAGCTTCAATATAAAAATGAGATTATCCGAATAATCATTTTCAAAACGAAGCAGCACCTAAAGGTATGTGTAAAATCAATCAAATGTACCTTAATCATCGTGAGGATAATACTTTCACACTCTTTAAAAGATTTTTCTAGCTCGTGTAAGGTTAATTCTACAAAATCCGCATCAAACTGCAAAAATCTGGAGACAAACAACTTTCCGAAATTGCGATGCGCGACAATAGGAGACCCTAGAAGATTCAAGGAAACTAATAGCAACTCCTTAATTAAAGTCAAGTAATCATCTTTCGTTGATTGGCTGTAAAGGTAAAGAAAACATTTTAAAAATACTTTTCATGTAGATTCTTAAAAAATAATTCGCTGGATACAATAAGAGTATAAAATATTTCGTAACTATAATTTTGAACATCATTTACAGCAATCCACATAGCATCATTAAAACATGCCAATAATTTCCGAAAATGTTCAGGTTTTATTTTTTCTTTCAAACATCTTACTACTTCTAGAGATCTTGAACTAATATCCTTTGAATGACTACACACAGCGACCTCAGTTGCATGAGCAAACCATAATTCAAAGAAAGAATCGTACGATGCAGATGTTGAAAGGATGTCTTTCAACAAATTCATTAAAATTATTAATTTCGGAGATTCATGAATAACGAAAAAATCTGCGGTAATTAAAATAGTATCCCAGATACCACCATCAAGGAAGATATTTAATAGCTTAAAAATTTTATTATTACTAACACCATTCAAATATTTTTCGGCAAAGATGTCATAATTGAATTGGGTAAATTCATTCTGAATTCTATAAATAAATGTATTTATTATGTCTATTCCATCAGTTGATGCATTTACTTCAATTTTCGAATGAATAAGTATGGAGAATAAAAACATGAGTATGTTTGTGATAAAAAAAGGTGTTACAACATCTGAAGAATCGATTTCAATTAAAGATAAATGGATTACAAGAGTTGACTCATACGAAAGAAATAACTCACCAGTAGAAAAAATAAAGCTACACAAAAATAATGGTATTATAGACTTGGGCAAGTAGATTTTTTCAAAATCGTTTAAAAGAATTCTAAATGAAGTCATAAAATATTCAGAATTTTCAATTATATATTCATCACTCCATGATTTATTGTTTTTCAAGGTAATATAATCAGCCATTGTAAAGTATTTTTTATCAAGAGTATTATAATTAATATCAGAAAATAAAGATTTTTTACTATTTTCAGATCCATAATATTTACCACATAACTTAGGTAAATCACATTCAAATGCATATACTAAATTTGGTTTCATATGATCAACGAAAAATTTTATCATTTCTTGCCTATACTTTTTAGATAAAGATACAAATATAAATTTTATGACATCAACAGTTTTACATGTGATCCCTGAAGAAATATTTACAAAATAATCCAAGATTTTATCAAGATTTCCTCTAGGACAGCTTAAAGTTATCCATAAATCTTCCAATATATTTAAATAATCTGTGTTATACTTGAACGTAATAATACAAAAATTATTAAGCACCATCATGGACATATCTAAAGAAAGATAATCAACTTCAGGGTCTTCATTGAGAACGTTTGATTTACAATTTGAACAAAGTATATTATTTGCTAAACGAACCTGAAATTTGTCTAATAGAACATTGATAATGAATAGGATGCGATGTTGATAAAAGGAACAGCACGTATTAAAAATTCTAAAATATTCTAAAAAATTTTTTATCCATAATAATGTTTTATACCTGATATAATAGATGGGAAACAATCTTGATAATGATTGACAATATGATTAATAATATTGTAACTCAAATCAGAAGGTTGGGAAAAATAAAATGACTTAAATTCATCGTCTAAATTTTTGCTAAAAAATTCCCTAAAAAATGTATTTAACTAAAATGGATTAAACTTTTGGATAAAAAGTAGTACAGATCGACATCTTTCATATACCTCGATATTTACAAACGAATCGTGAATTAGAATCATTGAAATAATTTTAATAATCCAAGAAGTATTTTTCCTATCAAAATATATCATTAGGCACAAATATACCTTTGAATAAAAGTTTTCAACAGAAGCAAAAACATTCGAGAAGAAAAAGCCGTACTTATAGAATATGTTTTTGTGAAGAACCAGTTAACTATTTTTTCAGATTTGTTGTTGAATTTATATAAATTTTCACATGCTTCTATTACAATATCCTAATATATATAAACCAAAAAGAAAAAATGTAATTAAGTGTTTTTATTTAGTAATTTATTAAAATAAACATAAAACAAGCATATATCAAAATAAAGAAAATTCTTAATAATATTGAGTAAATGTTTTCTTATATAATGATTTTAATTAAATTGAGTTAAAAACTTATTCTAATTAGGCCGCGTGGTTTAAAAAATGTAACGATAGAGTAATAATTATTTGGTTATCAAAATTCATCAACTGGAATGTTTGTGTTTGGAAGACCTAAAATTAATTGAAATCGGATATTGACACGAATTTTGGTTAGAAAGCGTATTTATCAGAAAAAAGTTCGTATATGAAACAGTCACAATTATAACCAAAATACTCTTGAGCTCGCTCTGAAATTAAAAAAAGTGTACAACACCTTCAGAATTGTTATTACTGGAATTTCGGTAAATATGATTCCATACATTCTAAGAATGCAATGGATGAGATCAACCTAAGATATGGAAACGATCTTCGTGAAATCAACTTTGTACTAACAGTGTAATAATTAAGTTAAAACTGCTCGGATAATTGAAAAACGTTAAAGGTAATCAAAAATATTTCTTGTAATGAAAAATTTTTAAATGCTTCAATATCTTTTTAGAAAAAATGTTACATAAAATTATCATATCAAAGCATATAAAATATAAAATTGTGTATTAAAATAAAATATTTACGCTTTTATAACAGAAAATTGTTTTAGATTAATTCAATAATAATTTAAATAAGAATATATCAAAGATATAGTTATATTAGCACTATGAAGATATCAAAATTATAAAACGAAGCAATTACATTAGTTTTCGCCTATGAAACAGTTATATAATAATAGGAAAGGATATAAAATATCGATTTATCATGAAAGAGAACCCCACCCCAGCCAGTTAAAATCCAAAATCCAAACAAACATTTTGTTTAAATACTAGTAAATGGCTTAAAAGTAATAAAATAATATTTATTCTTTTCTTTTATATTAAACTATAGCGTGCATTTGACTATTTCTAAAGAATCTGTTAGATATAGGGCAAATTAAATATTAAATAATAATGATAATCAACATTTTTTCGAGCAAGAATTTGATTTCAAAACAGTTATTAACAAAAACTGATACAACAACAAATCATGAAGTAAAACTCTTTAGTTTTTAAAAACAAGCTAAAGAAAAGGTTCAGTTTTATATATTTATTTCAAATTATTTAAAAAAAACAATAAAGCATTTTAAGTCAATTGTAATGCTGAATAGTTACAAGTAACATTAAAATTTTTTTAATACTTCGTTTAATATGACGCAGATCAATATGATGGTATTTAATTTAGTAGTGAAAGCAAAATATTTAAAAAAACAGAAAAAAATAAAGCATTTTTTAATTAGAATTGTAACTTATTACTTACCTGGAAAATAATAGAATCAATGCTAGCCAGAGTATCAAATTGATCGATTATAACTTCAGCTTTTATACCAAAATGAGCTTCATCCAAGAGATTGTTCCACGAAAATAACGAAAAAAGTGCCTAAATCATAAAAAGCTAAATGAAAAGGCTACTTCGTATATATTTTTGTCTAAAGGTTGACTACCTTGTATCTTCTGCCTTTTCATAAATTAAAAAAAGAAAATTTATATAAATACTTTCCCTGTTGGGGAAAACACCAAGAGCTAAGTGTTTTATATAGTCTTGATCTAACTGATGTGCCAAGAAAATCTTTATCAGAAACACCTAAAAAATAATAAAAAAACGTGACAAAATTTACTAGTGTTAGCATTGCAAATCGTATGAATTAATTTTGATAAGTTGACTTTAGTTAAAACAAGATCTGTATTGCTAATATCGCATGGAGATATTAAAAGCAATCTAAAAATCTTTAACAAAATTCAAAAATCAACCTAGCAGTTTCACAAAACTGAAAAAGGGGTTTAAAGTAACTGTTGAAATCAGATACTATACTGAAACGTAAAATGAAAAAGGAAAATTACCTCTTATAAAGAGCTCCACTTGAAGATATTTCACCCATCACCTTTAGAACACTAACTATTTGAGATTCTCTCTTTCGTTTTTTTCTAACACTAATATCGGTTTTTATGTCGTTCAACTCTTTAATAACAGGACTGAGGCATTCCATCAATATAGAAATTGCATAGCTCGATGATAAATAAAATGGAGATAAACTAATATCTCTGACCTCAGGGATGTCACTTCGAAACAACGAAACCGATTTTGCAAATACAGATATCAACTCAGAATGCTATAAAAATTTATAGATATAACCTATATGATTACTGCCTGGTAGTTTGGAGTTTCAATCGCAGGACTACTATTCTGAGAGATCATTGATTGGCTATCGCCAACTTCTTTTAATATAGGTGCGGAAGAGAAAACCACATGATAATTTCTCCAGGAATAAGTATCACAATAGTTTGGTAATTTCTTGCTTGTTCTTGCAAAACTAGCCCTAATTGGCATAGTATCAAGAAATTCATTGCATGATTCAATTTGAGTATGTGAAGAAATGAATCTCATATATGTATATGTATGTGCGAAAGCTGTCTGATGGACACAAAATAGAGCTAATTGCGAATCCCGCAGTAATTCTCCATAATAAATATACCACTTTGAATCGTCAAAATTTTCTTCAACAAATCCAAGTAGCTCACAGTACTATAAATGTTATACCAGTAGAAAAGAAATAAGAAACACTAGAATCGGTGAATTTTTGCTTTTTCCTAATTTGATTTTGAAAAATATCATATACGAAATGGTAACTATCAGAAATCTAATATTTTAAGAATCAGTCATGATTATTTACTTTAATCGTAAGTCCTACAGATTTTATTTCCTTAAGTATTGAACAACCCATCTTACGGAGTTGAAGATGATTACTTTTATCTATCAGAACGAAATTTAAAATCTACCTAGCGAGCAGAATTATACAAAACCCTTCAATAGTCGATATACTTTCAGTAATTTTTTTAAGCAAATCCCCGTCAGGCTTCTAAAATAGATGGCATCAATTTTATAGATAAAAAATATGTTTCATTTTAGAAAAAACTAAATTATATATTAAAAGATCAACTTTTTTACTTAAAAATAAAAAGATATTTTTAAAAAGCATAGTTATATAATACATACAGTCTCATTCATGGAAGCTGATTTCCAAATTGCAATAAATTTGAGCACATTCGAACAAGCTTCTTCAAATATAACTTGTAGAGAATCAGGAATTTCTCTGAGATATGTTGTAATTAATTCTAAATGAAAAGGTAAAAAATATTCCCTTAACAAATATACCTATAAATATTTCACCTCGAATTACTGGAGTTTCTAATATTAATACATTTAACACCAGAAATGCTCGTCTATACAAAAATTAACTTTAAAGAAATATTAAAACTTCTGTAAATCGAAATCAATATGCAAAGTCATTCTAGCCAAAACATCGATAAGTTCTTCAGTAAATTTTAAATCAACCACAAGCCTAATATAGTAAAACAAACTGGAATGCTTTTACTTTGGAATAAAAGTAATACAGTTACTGAATAATTCGAGTTTAGTTTTCTTATCACCACTATAAAATGTAATGTGATGTTGAACGCAGAGAATGCCTAAATGTATCAAAGACATCCTTATTGATATGTGATGGATGTGTACGCATATATGGTCTACCTATTTGTGAATCAAGGGTTGAAAAGAGTTTCCTTAGAATATTCTGTACACTAAAAAGTAGTTACAAATTTATCCTTTATCTTAGACCTCTTAAGATGTTTGATCATTCCAAACTGAGTAGCTGTGTCATCATTAATCTTCAACGTCTGACGAATTGTGTTATATCTTGAAAAATGGCAAGCAGTCTCCAATGACTGAAATGAAGCGGTTTCCTTTCAATATTATAGTAATTTTTAATCATCTATAACCTTTTTCTGTAAATGATCAATAATAGCAACAAATCCTTTTAATCCAATAGCAGCTTTCTATAAACTCCTTTAATACGTAGCAATACGTATACTTCAGGATTGTATGTTTTGTTAGAGGGTGGCTGTAATAATTCCATCACAAGTTCTTGAACAGAAAACAACTGCCTTTCATGCGAAATTGCAAGAATTATCTTGACCAAGAGATGAGAAGCCTCAGGATAAACATAAAATCGAGAGTTTTTAAAGAGATTAGTAGATATTTGTGACAAGAACTTATTCGTTTTAGTATTATCCTCACAATGATATCTTGAAAAATAAACCCTTTTTTTACTTTAACATATATTAATAATCAACTAACCATATTATACGATATAGGCATTCCAAGGATATCAAAACGATACTAGAATCCTTGTGCTATGGAGGCAATACAAAAAAATTAAAAAATTACCTTCAAGCATTGAAAAAATACATGAGATATGTTCCCATAATGAGCGAAAAATCCTGGCTTGTTAAGGCAGCATAACACAGCCGTGCAAAATGGAAAGCTTACCTTAAAATATTTCATAAATAAAGAATCTATACTTGACTATATTTTACTTTTTTAATCATTTCGCTTGCAAATGGATACATTGTTTCTGCGAATAATTTAACACTGGGAATATTTAATTCTGATTTAGCAATTGCAGCAACAGGAAAGAGTATTTCAATAAAAACAGTACAAAAAGCACTTTTAACATCCTTTTCTTTCGATTTAAGAAGCTTCTTTCCGCATTCCTAAGCATAAGAGCAAACTTTAAATTAAAACGGACACTTAAAAATGTAAATGAACTTTCTACATATTCAATTGGATATAGTTTTGTTCGAAAATTTTTTAAAAGAAGAATAATAACAGAGGATTGATTTTGATTCGCCTCAATTTCATTAAAGATTGCAGTCTTTACAATGGGGAGATGATGGAATGAAATCAGGTTCAAAAGGTTACTGCACATATTCCTTATAAATTCAATATTTTCCTTCCAGCTTTCATTATTCAAATAACGAATATTAGTATCTTTTGCTATACTAATCAAGTAGCTCATCATTTGTTGAGCCAATTTTGAATCAAGTGTAGCTTGTTGATTCTTTCAAACATTAACTAAGATTTTAAATATTGAACCTTGTCTAGTATTTCTACTAAAAATAAAAGAAAAATGCAATTATATATCTAAAACAATGAATTAACGAAAAGAACAGTACATCATTTTCGCATTTCTTTTTTTCAAATACTGGTGTATTTAGAGTATTTCTGAAGTATAATGCAAAATTATATAAAATAACTTTATAGTATGTGTATCAAAGCTTGGTTTTTCCTAAAAACATTATTCTGATAAAAAAACACATACCAAAAGATTCCACCATGATATAAGCCATTCAATTGACTGCTTCAATTGGTATTCCGCAAAGTTTGTGAAAGCATTTAAAATCTAATATAATTCTAATTATATTCTGGCTTCTAATAATATAAAAACCTTAACAAAAAAATAAATTATTTGTGCACATTTATAACAATAAAAATTCATATTTATAGCATTATATAATAGACCTAGACTAATTTACTGATTAAACCTTTGTATCAACTATAATTTATTATATATTCCGTAATACCTATTTTGCTTATAATTATACAAAACAAATATAAAAAATGTTGCTAATATCAGATTATCTTTATTTCACTTAAGTCTTTGCTTTAAATTAAACGCTTGAGCACATTCCATAGTATTATAAAACAAAAAATAATTACATAACCATTCATATTTAAATGAAAAGACATCATAGGTTTTTAAATTAATATCATTTATTCAGTTTGTTAAAAAATATTTACTACTTAAGAAAGAGGTGTGCAGTGACGCTGGCATCGACTGACAATACCACTGTTTGGTTTATACTCAAGCTTTTTTTTCTTAGCTATGGAGGAAAAAACCTCTACCTGCTCCTTATGTATTCGGAGGTGGTTCAGTAAGATGGGACTTACCTCCAGCCCGCTTTCGCGTCAGGTTGGTTTATACTCAAGCTAATCCAAAAAAACAAGAAATATCAACTCATATTTTACACACTTATCAAAATTTTTGGAATAAGATTATAAAAATTTTACTATAAAAAATCGTTTGATTCCTAAAAACTAAGATTTAAAATAATTTTTAACAGTGCTTGCTTAAATTACTTAACATTAGATGGTAACAAATTTATATTTATAATAATATAACTAAACGTGTACCCATGGAAAAGAAAAAGAATAGCTGTAAAAAATAGTATTTCTGAAACATTTAAATATGTTATCAAAAAAAATTCTGTTTAATGGTATATAGACTTATAATTAATAAACCTAAATTTTTTTAAGCTGATTTTTCATTTTATGCAATATTTCGCTGAGTAGCGATAGTTAAATTGAAACTATCACGCGAAATAAACAATATATAAATAAATAGTCGTTTAAAACATTTCAATGATAATTATTCTCTACTAATTTTGAATTTTATATCTTCTTTTTAACGTATAATGTCACTAAAATCATTATGTAGCGACAATTCTGCCCAGAGAATACCATAATAAGGCAATAGAAATAGCTTTAAAAAGGAGACACTTGGTAATATTACGCTAGAACAATACCAAAGATAGTTTAGAATAAGGATTAAAATGACACACGCATATTATAGTTAACCAACAAGTTGGATTTTTTTATTCGGGATTTTTATGAATATGATTGACATAGGCGTATTGAATATATTTATTTTATGAATAAAGGAATAACTGCGACTAAACACATGTATTTAAAAAAGAGCTTGCCAATTGATTGATGATATTGAATATAATATACCATCATGTAATTTTTCAAACTTTATAAATCCATATAAAATAGTGTTTTTATATTTTTAGTTTTGTAGCAATCTTAATGATACAATGTCTTTTCAAGTTAATGGTACTGTTCGTAAAAAAAATAAAAAAGTGACATCTCGGTCTCTGAAATAAGATAAAAAAGCAGAATAATATACTTTATCAGTCATAAATTTGTATACATGAAACACAAATTATAAAAATAAATTATCTACTTTATTTATTGTTTTAATTCTTAAAAATAGGTATAGCTTAAACTTTATTAAAATTCAGAACAATTGTAGCTTAAAAACTATTATAAATATACTAATACTTAATAAATATAATATTTCATCCAATAAAATAAAATTTACTGAAAAAATTATATTTTAAATTTTTATTACAAAAAAATGTCCATAATCAACTTGTAAGCGCAAACAAAGCAGAATTATTAGAAGAACAAATCAATTAAACAATTTTTCTTTTAAAAGTATTTTTATTCAATACAACTCTGCTACAACTTCGAAAATATTATATGACAAAATAACCTAAAGATAAGAAAGAAATATATGCATAAGCTGTAACTTCTTTATGAAAGGTAGCATTTTAATCTACAGTGGGCCATCTTAATATATCCATAAAACAAGAAAAAGAAAATTTTTAGCAATTCAACAAAATTTTGAGTTTTACTTGTAAGATATAAAGCCAACCCTCTAAAACTGCCTTAAAATGGCAAATTTTTTCAAAAGCCCATACATAGCCCGACGCTCAACTTATCTAATTTAACTCCATATTTTTGGTTCATAGAAACTTGTTATTGTAAAGATGTAAAATGCTTACTTTTATGTTACATACTAGAAGAAATGGAAGAAATTATACATCTTGATATGAATAAACTAACAAAAAAAATTTGTTCTATTTACCGTACACACTCGCATATAAGCCGACCTGATTTCAGCATTGTACTTTGTACTTCTAAACTCGGCTTATATGCGAGTATATACGGTATCTAATATCACTATAACCCAATTTGGCAAAAATCTTATTGATTTTGTATATTAATAAAATTAATCACTAAAATAAAATGATTACTTTTTAAAATTAACTTCTCTTTTTCGCTTCCACAGCAAACTGATAGAAGGCTGAAAATACCACAAAATAAACTTATTTATTGTAACATCAACCGAAATACGATTTATTCTGGATTAAAAATGGTACAATTAATATTAAATTAATTTTATTTATAGTTTTAGCCACTTTCTAATGATGAATAAAACGAGAACAATGCCAATTTTTGGATATGTTATTTTAACATTTTAATGTATTCACTTTCAGATGTAAATTATATGTTATGTATTGTTTTGAATAAAAGGCAGACAAATTCTTCATATTTTATTTTTCTTAGTTGTGAATTTTTCAAAAACATATCGAAATTAAACATTCTTAGATTGGGCTAAATTTTTCCATGGTTATGGCAGATGCCCAAATAAGAAAAGTGCATTTCGCTTTTGAAGTTGTTACAAGGTATAAAATAATCAAATTAATAGCATTCTTATCTATCCTACATTTCAAGGAATAAAATTTTTAAACTAATATTGATAAGAACTCGATCAAAAAACTATAAAAAAATAGGTACAAATATATTTCTGTTTTTCAGTGTTAAAATGAGATTGCATTTATTCTAAAATTCAGTAGCATCAAGGATGGATTAAATTTTTCCAGTCAATAAATTGTAATAAAAAATAAAAAACCTTAGAATGTCTTTATAATAAAAAATTATTATAAATAAATCTAATATAAGAAATTTACAACAAAATCGACAAATAAACATTTCTAATTTTTTTAGCACACCTGTTTTCTTAAATAAAATTACATACTTGAAAAAAAATATTTATATAAAAAAATGAATGGCTCTGGATTCAAAAATAAATTACTGAAATTATAACTTATTATCAATACATATATAATAAATCAGAATTACGATTGAATAAATATTAATCCCGTAACATATAACCTACGATTAGCTATCTATTTCTTTTTAAATTTACTGGGTAGCTTTTTGATAATAGCTAATAAAGATTTTAAAAGTTTATGGAAATTAGATAACGCAACTAAAGAAAATTTGAATACTTAAATCACTGTGTAAACATATTTCTAACAAAAAACATTAATTAGGAATAATAACTCTGCATTTTTAAAATAAAAAAACCACTTAAAATTCATAATGATTGATTTATTTGTTTTGATACCTATACAAACAAATCTTAAGAAGCTACTACTTTTTTGTCATTCACAAAATATGAATAAACAATTAGTCATTTTATATAAGGATATCGTTTATTTTTTATTATCTTAGCGGAGCTTATACAGTCTTTTTTTCGTATTGCACTATATTTAAATAAAATTCTTCATAGGAAGTGAAGCTATCAAAAATAAAATGTTTTACATATGCATCTCTTGGAAATAAGATGATTTACCAATATTTAAACAAAAAGGGTATAGATTCGGTTTTATATTTGAACAATACACTATGAACCAAGGAACACTTTCCTCGGGTTTTGTAAGCATTAAGTAAAAATTTTTTCAATCTGAATAAAACACTTTTATGTCAATATTGTATAATTAACAGAATAAATAAAAAAAATAAAATCATACATTTTTACACCTAATCAAACTTATATAGATGTGCCTCATTTATCAATTTAAAAAAAAATATTTTCGACAGTGACCACACAACAAAGGTTTAAGCAGATTTAACCGAGGTTAAAACATAAATTCTAAACACTTTCCAAAGAAATAATATTGTAGCAGGTCTATTTGTATTAAAGATTTCGAGGATCTACAACAATATTAATTCAAAATAAGGTTTCCTTAATCAATAACCGTAGCAAGTAGACGAAAGAGTACATAACATTATGTTACTCTAAGGCTCTAATGATTAACACTCAAAGATATATTTTGTTAAAATTTATAAAAGATAAGCAACAGATTTACTATAACTTAATACAACTAAAAGACAATCCGAATGCATTAATAAATATTAGGCAATAGCTCATTATAATATTTTGTATAAAACATTATATAAACTATTTATATTCTTGGCAGCTAGTAAAATAAAATTTAAATTTTCTTTTCATACTAATTATCAAAAATTGGAATTAGAACGCTAAATATAAGGATGCGTCGCCCTTATGGACACATGATTCCTCTTAATTATCCTTAATTAGGTTATACTGGAATAAGACTACCCGAACAGTTTATTGTATAGATTTATTTGAAATAAAATTTAAAAAATATTACGATAAATAGAAAGAAAATAGGTGATCCTAATTTTTTCTGATAATTAAGGATTTATTGGATCTATCTGCTGAAAATCCGCATATATTATTCTAAAACGGCTTTTCAAAGAATTTCACAAATAGAATTCTCAATGAAAATTTACCTGATTAAGAAATTTATCAACATTTCTGTCAAATTCTTCTGCTAATGAAATCTTAATATAAAAAATAATAAATCTAAAAAGTACAGTCGAATTATCCTTCCCCTCAATAGCGTCTAGCTTGCTTTTTACAATCAATTCAAATGAAGCCGTCAAAGAATTAAAAATTATTGACAGTTGCCCCTTCTGTGCCATAGAAACAGTTTAAAAGAATTGAGAAGTTTACAAAGTCCAAATTAAAGCTAAGCGCATGTACACAGAGTAATAGTAATGGTACCTGGTCTATGTTATCTATTAACTATCCTTAAAGTCTTATGCCGCCAAAACTTCATGTTATTTTATTGTCTGAGAGTTATTCTAATAAAGTGCAGTTGAAAATCAAAAATATTCTGATGTGTGCTAAAAGAGTAACATATAAATGAAATTGAACGTATTAATATTTTGTCATGGGATGTGCCCGCATAGATCTATTAAATTTTTCTGTCAGTATTGAGGAATCTTGCATATGTGATTTTTTGTGATAAATTTTAGAAGTGTGAAGTAAGTTTCCATGTTCTCTTACCTTGAAAGAGAATTCTGAATTTAGAAGTCTAGCTTTTTCAAATTTGAAGCAAAAATCTCATATATTCCTAATGAAAATCATTATGCAGAAGAAAAGGAATTTAATCGCTCTGGAAGCATTGCCAAACAAAAATTCGATTCAATTAGGTATTGTATTTGTCAAGATCGGCCAAGTGATTTTTATTTATTTATAGATCTTCCTAAAACACGTTTCTTTCCGAAATAAAGAAAATTTTATTAATTATTCAATTTATTATTCTCAATATCAAATACAAGAGTGCATTTAACACAAATTTCAATCAGATGGTTCTTTCATATAACTGATGATTGAATGGACCTCACCAAAATCCCAAAAAAAATTTTTGAGGCATGAGAGATAAAATGATTATCGTTTTATATATGTAATGTTTTTCGATAGAATAGGAAAAATTGATATTACTCATTATTAGTTTTTTTATTGAATTCACCACAGAGGGATATTGATGGAGAGTTTGCTGGTTCTGTTCTAACCCATAGAAAGCAAAATATATTTATTGTATGTAACATCTTTCAGTTGTTTTCCTGTCTCTGTTAGATATAGATCATAAATGTAAATGGTAGGCTGTGGAGAGGAAACTACCGTTAGAAATAAAATTTTCATTTTATATAATTTACTGGTGTCTAAAAAATTTATGGACTAAATATTATCAATATAATTTATCTGAGAAGCACTAATCTTCAAAAGTAACTAAGCACCTTCATGGTCAACCATATTTATTAATTATAATTAAAATTCCTGTTAACCTCTTTTATTAATATTTCTTTTCTCTTTTTTTATGGCCGGTATTACAATATTTAAGAATGTTCGAAGAAAATATAAAATTATCGTGAATGGAAAAACCTACTTTATTTAAATTGGTTTTCTTTGTAAACAGAAGGATTAAGGAGTATTCACTAAAAATGATAGCGAATTGAGTAATATTTTTTTCTCTGAGAATGGGGAAACCCTTGCCATAACCTTATACCTATTTCAGGATTTCGGCTTCCGTTAGAGGTGACCGCCGTTAAGCTGTTTCTCCCGGACGAGATGGGTAGGGATCAGGCTATGTTCCAGATAGCCAGGTACTGTAGGAGTCGCACCCACTAAAACCCCATCTCCGGGATTTAACCCCGCGCTACGCATTTGCTCCTCCGCTCTCAATTGAGTGATATTGTAATATTTGAGAACTAACTAACTTTAGTTATTATGATTTTCTTCTGTTCTATTGTAAATGAA
>LDMZ01056349.1:0-10889 GCA_001455285.1 Sphaeromyxa zaharoni
GCAACGCTACCTGATTCGGCCTTCGTTCCAGAGCTAACCCTTTAACACTTTATTAAATGAAAATTTTTACCCTTAATATAGTAGAATACGTATAAAACCTTGTTTATGTTTTTATGCGATCAACTATTTTTCAAATATTTCATTCCTATGAAAATAACAATTCGTAAAGGTTTTTGCATCATCCAAGCTGTTTATTGGATGATTTATTTCTAAGTTTATTTGAAACCATTCTAATATAATTCAGTATTTACTCTTTAATAATATTTGTGGTACTGCTGCATAGCTATTTCCAGCTATGTTCCCCAGTTTCATACAATTTTACTAACCGCCTCTCATCATTTTTCTTTTTAATAATTTTTTCATTAGTTCATCAGTTTCCAAACAATATTTGCACAAAGCTTAGAAATTATTTCATATTGGTTATAACTAATAGTAAAGCGTGTTAAATTTCTTAGTGATATGAAATCTTCTACTGGGGAATTGATTTTTTAAACACTACTAAGACAGTCCATTTGTTCTTTACTCCTAACTTAGTCCCAGTAAATTTAAAACCCAATTTTAATACCTTAATCTTTTGTATCCTGGTAAATATATATATATCAAAATATAGAAAGGCAAGCTAAAACTACAATTCTTCAATTGCTGTTAAAAGAATATCCATTCTTTGTTGTGATTTAAAATCCCATACATCCCACTGAAAACAATATATGCTGTATTACTAAAATTATTTATATTATTTTTTTAAACAGTTTTCACTAATTAAATAATATATATAATAATGACAGTTTTTTCTATTTATTATAAACCTCTTACAATATTCAAGTCAGTGAATAAAAACTTTCGAGAAGAAAAATTTAAAGATACTCATATTATTTAAAACATTTTTAACTTTTTACAATATTTTTTTAGTATGATTAAAGATTTTTAAATTTTCCTTATAGGAAAATAGAAAAGGTTAAAATAAAAAACTTTCCGAATTATGCAGTGATCGATTTATCGTATTTTAAATAATCTGCAATTGTTGCTTATTATTATTTTATCTGTACAGAATCCACTAAAAATTACAATATAAAAACTTTGATTATACTTAAGATTTTTTCGGTGTAACCATAATATTTAGGAGAAATTGATTTTTAGCTGATCTTTCAAGTACTTGAAAATTTCTACAAAAATGAGTAAAATAATACTTTAATTTATCTTAGTTGAAAAATATTATATGTAGAACCTTTTTACAAAAAAAAATTTCCAAATCGGAAGATTCATTCGATATTCATTGAGTTCATTTGTTCGAGTCAATAAACAATTATTCATTTATTTACGGGTACCAAGAAACACTCCTAAAGGAGAAATGATACAAGATGATCCAAGAAGTTCTGAAGGCACATATTTCATTTAATTTTTTTTTATATATTTCAGAATTGGAAGCAACAGAAAACACTGAAACAGATAACGTTAATTTCGATCTTTTTGAATTAACTCAAATTCAGAGTAACAATAATGATAGAAAAACAATATTTGGCTTTCCTTATTCTATTTATTTTATTTTGGCGAATGAAATTTGCGAAAGGTTTTCTTATTATGGAATTCATAGTACATTCCTCATATCAATGTCTCAATCAATTAAGCAATACTACTGATTTACCTGACGAATTTCTACCTTCTGAAAAAACACACGAGTGTTGCAATATATCATGCTTTTAATATGCTTTGCTATCTAAGTCCAGTTTTTGGAGCAATAGTTTCCGACGGTTATCTAGGACGCTATAGGTTAGTTTTGTGGTCAATATTATTGTACGTAGAACAATACTTTATATTTCAATTGTGTACACTATTGGTAGTATCATCTTAGCCGTAACAGCCGTTCCAGATATAATGATAATTATTGGATTGTTTCAATTGTAACAATATTCAATGATGATTTTTAGGTCAGGACCACTGGTCGGGCTACTTCTTATTGCTATTGGTACTGGAGGTATTAAACCATGTGTATCAGCATTTGGGGCTGACCAATTCTTAACTACTGAAGTTTTTTTCAAAACATAACTTACATTATGTTTAGAATGATAAGATTGAAAAGTACTTTTCTGTCTTCTATTTCTCCATCAACCTTGGAAGTCTTGTTTCAATGATTGTTACACCAATTTTACGAAGTAATTATATTAATATATTAGGTATAACATCACTAGGTGACGTAAGCTGTTTTGGAAGGGAATGTTATTTCTTAGCCTTTGGCTTACCTGCTATATTAATGATTTCTTCACTAGGTTTTTTTAACGAGCTAGAAATAAATTTTTAAGTACTTTTTGTAGCAGGTACAAAAATGTACGTTAAGACAAAGCCTTCTACAAATATAATTGTTGCAGTTGTTAAAACTGTGTGGGTTATAACTCGGTATATATGAAGTAAACGTATAGATAGCGATAAAAAATAGAATAAAGAGTTTGATTGATAGAAATGAACGAAGTGAAAATCACTGGTTGGACTGGGCTAAAGAGTATTATTCTGTATATAAATTACAGGTAATTAGGGATTAATCTAGTTTAGGCCCAGCACATTGAAGATGTCAAAGCTCTTTTTAGATTATTCGTGATATTTTTACCCATTCCGGTGTTTTGGACGTTATTTGATCAACAGGTTTTAAATATATGCATATTTAAGCAAATACGTAAAGGGATCCAGATGGACCTTGCAGGCCATGGAGATGAACGGGAATATTGTTACTTTATTTTCTAATTTTCATTACCCAGATCCATAGGGTAAGCTAGGAGTAATAAAACCAGATCAAATGCAGGTAAATAGTATTAAATCATTTTTTAAACCTTTAGGCTTTAAATCCAATCCTTGTTTTATTACTTATACCGACTTTCGAAAATATTATATATCCACTATTTGGAAAAATAAACTTCTTAAAAAACCAGTTACATCGAATGTCAGCTGGAATGTTTATGGCTGTTGTATCCTTCTTAATTGCTGGCTTTCTTCAAACAAGAATGCAAGTTTTAATTTAGTATTTTTTTAGTAAATTTTACTAGCAATTATCATCATTCGCAAATTTTCCCGCTACTAGCTGTTCTCATGTTCGGATAATTAATGCTCTGCCTCAAATATCTATTAGTGTTAGAAGCTACCAAGCAAATTTTCCAAACATTTCGTTAATTATGCCATCACATGTTACATATTTTTAAACCATAAATAATATCAGGCAACGGACTATTATTCACTTGATTTAAAAAAACAAGATACTTTTTTTATTAATCTGTTAATTGACAATGACACTGCCACTGAGGAAGGGTATCCACTGAACTGGCATTTTAATATGAATGAAACTGATCTTACAGAAGATCAAAGTTACACACTCATAATTGGTATAGGAAAGGGAAAAGCAAGCAAGAATGATTCAGAAGTTAAAGTTAGAGGTATAATAGTTTTAAATTGCACTATTCTTTTGATAAATTTTAGCTTCAAGATGAATACATTGCTGATTCTGATTCAGCCATAGTTAGACTTGTTTATGCAGAGAATGACCACAAAAATAAATCTGATATCACTGTTGGTTTAGGTGTAAATTCATACAACGTCACCTCCATGCAAGAACCAACATATCAGTTTATTCCATTTGGAAGGTAAAAAAGCATTTTCCCTATAATAAAATATATAGTCATATAATCTTTGTTAACAATCAAAGCTTAGTTTACAATAGACTTCTCAATACATGAATTCCTTAGGATGTTCAATCTTTTTCCCATGGATCAATTTCAACAATCTTATTTACTTTTACTTCCACAGATCAGGTAAAAATCCAAGTCATGTTCAATTTTCGAGATGCATATTCTTTAATAACTTCTTAATGCATTTCCAAATTATTTTTCTTTAATTTATAAAAAAATGTTTGAGAAATCAAAATAGTATATCATCTTTTCATTTAGATCATATTTTTTAAAAATTTAAATGGGTTACTGATCACTTATCAAATCATTAGACATTTGTAAAGCAGATATTAATTATCTTTCAAGTAAAAATCATAATGTGGTCCAAGTCTAAGTAAGTAATATGCATTGTCATTAAATGGATATTAATTATTTTATTGAATTTATATTTAAACAAATTTATTACCATATATAGTAATTTTTTCACCCCCTCCCCCCGTTTACTTGCGCTACATGTTTCAATTCTTTGATAAAAGCTTTAACATTAAAATGAGAGAGAATAAAGCTCTAAAAACTTAAGCATAACGAAAAGGCTGTTATTTGTTGATAAAATTATTAGTTATACAAAAAATCCTTGGTGATAATTTTTTTAATATTCAGAAAATATTGTTTTATAATCCACTCAGGCTACTTCTTCTGAACTTTGGCCTATGGTATACACGAATGAGATACCTTTAATTTTATTATTGTCCCTGCTGTACCCATTCGTATTCTTTCACAAGACTAGGCTTCACCAAAATAGCGAATTACTTTGCGTATATGAAAATCGCTTTAAAATTAAAGAAAGACAGCGAAAATAAAATAAGATGAATATATACATATATTTTTTTTTATAACATTTATGTAGCGAATAAATTAAGAAATAAAATTAGTGAAATCCATTCTAAAAATTAATTGCACTTATATATTCCTAAATATTTGTTGCTTTATCGTATTATTTGTTATTGCAACAGCATTAAAATTCATTAACGCTCAGCACCACTTTCCATCAGTCTTGGGTCCCTTATGTATTTTCAGATACCCCTGGCATGGAGGAGGATGAAACCACTTGGATTAAATTATAATTTATCATTACCTTTTTAGGTAGTATGGTTTATATTAACTATGTCCTAAAGATGGGGATATTGTAATATGCTATAAATGTCTATCTAAATTTTCTTAAAAATTAAGCAACTGATAAATAATAATTCTACAGGGTAGTTTACCCCAAAGATTTATTTAAATGAAGTATTCTTCTTAAGAAAAAAGATTTTACTTAATTTTAAGTGAATCTCAATACTCAAAATACCTTAATTATGAAAACTTGAAGAACAAATAAATAATACATGATTCCTGTAATATTTACCTATAGTTTTAACTTTTTGTTTCTATATTTATTTTTAAAAGTTTTTATGATTATGAATAGCCCGTATATACTATATTTATGGACGTTGAGCCGAGACCAATTAGCATTCTGTGGCAAATTCCTCAGTATGTCTTTATTACATCGGGTGAAGTACTCTTCTCAGTCACTGGGCTAGATTTTGCATATAAATCAGTTAGAAAATTTGATTACATCTTTTTAACTGTATTAAGAGTCCAATCTCAATGAAATCTTGTGTAATGGCAGCTTGGTTAGGGACTGTATCTGTTGGGAATCTACTTGTTGTTTTGTTTGAAGGATTCAAAATCACTGATAATATGGCAATTATGGATAAATAATTATATATATATATGGTAGGCAACGGAGTTATTTATTTTTGCAGCCTTACTATTTATGACAACGATACTTTTTATGATCCTGGCTCACTTCTACATTCCGTACAATGCTTTCGTGGAAGTGGATACAGAGGATAATACGGAGGCTCCCCTTAGGGGTAGTGAAACTACATGAAAATCTCTGGCTTTGTAAATTAGTTGACTATTAGTTTTACTTTTAAAATATTTTCAAACTTTTTTTATATCAATCATGAGTTTTATTTTTAGAATCAATAATATTTTTTAAATTTTTTTTAAAATAAACATCATATTTTAAGTTTTAGATCAGCAGAATGTTTTTTTAACAAGAACCTAAAGCGTTATTTAAAAAAATACAAACAATTTCTCATTTTTAGAACTTTTTACAAAAAATGTCTTCCGATTGAATAAGTCGTTTTTATTTTACACATTAAAAGATATCTTTTTAATTTTTTTTATAAAAAAACTAACTCTTTATAGTATTATTAATAAAATTCTTTTAAAAAAGGTGTTAAATCAATATATTTTTATATCTATAGCTAAAAATTAAAATTAAATATCTTTAATATACATTTCTAAACTTAATCTTTAGTCATATGAATATTATTTCCATGCACTATTTAAAGGAAAATTATCAATTATTTTTTTCAAAACTTAAATATTTTTTAGATTAAAAAAATCTTGACAACTAAAATTTAAAATTGTAACCTCCTAAGTGGGTTACTAAGAGGTTGTCATATTCGACAAAGAGGTGTAAAATAGTATTTTAATACAAAATAAACGATAATTATTTATTTACGACCTTTGAGATAATTAAAACGACACTGTAACGTCAATTAATCACATTTATCACCAAATTACATATTTATTAGCAGAAAATAACATATTTATAATTAATTATTTAATCACTAAACGATGCCGCCTTCTGTGTTCTTAAGCAAATGAATGTAATGAAAAAAATAGATATAGATAAGTGGAATAGAAAGTATAAATTAGAGAAAGGATTAATGATCCTTATATTTGAAGCAAGTTGGTGTGGACCATGTAACACAATGTATACCTATGTTACAAACCTTGTGGAAGAATTTTCAGATATATCTTTCTATTTAATTAATATTGAAGAGTCTCCTGATTTAGCAGAAAAGTTTGATATATCAGCCTTACCGACTTTTATCATCTGGGAAAACGGGTTCATAAAGGCAACTGTAGTTGGCTCAAAACAAAGTGATCTTAAAAGCGCAATTACTCGAGTTAGAAAGAGACGTCCTGGAACTTTTTAAAATTACTTTCTTAAAAAATAATTATCCTAAATTATCGTATGAAATACTTATTATCGTTTGATTTTATTTATGAAATTGCTTTTTAGTTATATGTGTATAAGGAGCTGTTACTTTAAAGATGACAGTTGTTAATGTCCTTTATATTTAATATTTATTGTTTTTTTATGTCTATTTCTTCCTTTTGCCAGTACTAGACATAAAATCTGAGCAAAATTCCTGAAAGTTTGTTCCCTACGATCTCCAAAGCTGTTTAACAAAATTTATAGGGCACTTTAATAATTGTTAACACTGAATTTAATGCAATTATAACAATTCCATTTAATTGAACCATGAATGGAACATCTCATATTAATAATATAGGAGCATCTTTACTCGAGAGACCTAAGTTTCTCTGCCAATAACGATCAGGTAAAGTATGAAAAAGTAATTACGTTAATGCATCTTCCAATAATATGTAACTAAGACTTGTCATAGTTACTATACAGTGGTCATCAAAATCCTTGTACTTTCTCCTTATCACTATGATGAAACGAAATTTTGTTCATGTATGAGATTAGAAATCCATCTCAATCTTTACAAAACGGAAAAACTCGATACCAAACTTGAGGTATTTGCCCTTCACTAGTCTAACAGCATACTTAAATTAATCCAGAAAGTGTGTAACAAAGTCAAACAGGAGTTGACAAATGAAGTTTTGAATAAATTTATATAGAGAGAGAAATATTTTAAACTTCTTAGGGCCATTTAACCTCATGCCAGTATTATAATACACCTTTATCACAATCCATTTAGCAGATTAATGATTTGAAAAAATGTCCAATTTATTAAAAATATCCCATATTTTATATCGTTTGAGCTCTTTTCTATGATATTAATATGTCATCCTGATATAAAACTATTAAATTTATGTTATATTTTATGTAAAATTATAGTTTCATTTATGGCCTGATTGCCATCACCATAAACTCATTCGTCCGTGGTTTTTATAAAAAATGCAATGTTTAGTGATTTATTACCAACTAAAAAATGAATATTTTGGTTTGATTCTACCAAAAACCATTGGTATCATTGATGATTTTTGTTCTTTCTACACTAAAAATAATCTAATTTAGTATTGTCCATGGTTGAATAATGGCACAAAATGCTGAAAAAGCTTTCATAAAATAAAATAAAATGCAATCAAATGTTCTTATTATATCTTTTATATGAATTTTACATTTTATAATGTCTTATACCAATTGGGTTCAAACGTTGGTATTTGGTACCGGAAATTCGTGAGATATTTTATTACCAGGGTGCACAACTATATGGTTGAAACGGATTAAAAATTGTTAAATATTTAAATCAGAGCGTTTTATAAAAATTTTAGACATTAATTGGAGTGTAGCAATTAACAATTGGTGTATTTAGGATATATAGACTACTTTCGGATAGATGAATTAAAAGCGTTATGTTATATGAACGAAATTCACAAAACGCTGTTACTAGATGTTTTACAAATTATGTGATCCCGAGTTGTCATACTGGGTTGATAAAAAGTAATAAATAAGCGAGTACCTTCTATGTATGAATTTTGGTTTGGATACCTCAATCATATAAAATTTATTAAACAGTTGCATCGATATTACATTTTTGCTGTAAGAAGTACGTTGCTATACAAGCTAATATTTTTTGCTTTTCTAACATAATGGCTAGAATTACTGAAGGAGCAAAGATTTTAAAATAATTTTGATTCTATATACATGAATTACTAAGGATCAACATAACATTAGCTAATCATATAAGCATTAGTATTATCTGCTTTTCTTTAACAGATACTAAATGACTCTCATAACGATAAACTACCTAAGTTAAATGCTGCCAAAATTTGAGAAGTATTTAAAAATTTAATCCTAATTTAAGGCTAATTTTATCTATGAAAAGAAGTAGTTCATAAAATTTAAAAACGACGCCCCCAAAATATCATATTTATATTAGTTTTATAAGAACTGAAAATATTAATGGAAAATTATTTATATGCTTCTTTATTGTATTAAAATGTAAAATCTTATAACCATTCCTTGGCAACTATAAAAAATTTAATATCATAAAAACATATATACCTGTGCATGTAAAAAACAGTCGTAATATACTAAATAAACTTTTATTTATTTTTAGTTAAGCTTTTAAAAATGATGTAAGGTTTTGAAATATTGTTAGAAACTTAGAAATTTAAATAAATTTTTAATAAATCATATAATTTTCTATTTTAAATATATTTCATTTTAAAACTTTGATAATCAACAAAGATCTGAAAAGTAATTTTGTTCTTATATTCTAATTTTCATGTTTAAGTTTACTGAAGAAGGTAGCATTCAGAAAAATTCATTATTACTTTTCTTTGTTTCAAATGGATTATGATTCACATTTTTTATCTTTAGCTTTAAAAGGGGTTTCCTCAATCGACGTTTTGCATTAGAGCGTGAAATTGTTAAAACATGTGTCACGACCAAAAAGCCAGGGAAATACATATTTAATTTTAGTGTAACAAAAATAAAGTTTCCAGTCCATACTTAGTATCTTCTTGAAGGCCACAAATAAATCTAATAATTTTTGGGATGATCAAAATTAAATTTTTTTCTCACACCAAAACAATTCAAATCTTTTGGAAAACATTACAATTTCGTCCAATTTCTTTTATATTCTGTTTGCTGATTCATAATTATTTTAAGAATATATTTAAGCAAAATTTCCCAGCTTTGTTTCATTTATTTAATTTTCAATTTTATTATTTTCTAATAACTTCGATATTCTGGGAATGTCAGGGACATTAGGATTGTAATGGATTTAAAAGACATATAGGAGAATACACAAATAATCTTCCGATCAAGAGAAACACTAGAGATTGAAAGAATCCTGGAGAAGATTTGATTATTCTCAAATCCAAGTTGGTATGAATAAAAATAAGGAAATAAACTTTATTAGATGTAATTATTAGTATAATATTACTGATCGAGAGTATTGGTAAAGGGTTAGTATTTTTTGATTCGTCACAAGGATTTATATAATAAAATTTATGCTTAAACTTCAAAGGGTAAAATTTTCTGAGATTAATAATTTAAAGACATGAATTTCACATATCTAAATTCATAATTTATTAAGAATGAAAAAATTTTACAATTATTGGCAGAAAAATATCTGTTCTTGCACTGGAAATTAATTCTAACCAAAATATCGAGAAGGTATAGCTTTTATCTGTAATTCGAATATCCAATACTGCCTCATTATTCTCTATATGAAATTTAAGCAAGGTATAAATAAGATATTATTTTTCATTCATATTAATTTTTTCCCATCCAACCAAAATTATGTCAGAAAAATACAGATAGTATTTATCCTCAATCCTTTTGAGACTAACCATTCATTAGTTTTATTTCAAAAACAATTTATTAAACTCTATGTTTCCACATTCAATTGTATAATATTTTAGAAATGTCCTTTATATTAATATACAAACCCTTAATTATGTAGATAAACCCAATAAGATAATACTCTTTATAATTTAAACATCTTGAAATAAAGAACCTGGTTTTTTTTTATCATAATTTTTATTCTGGATTATATCTATAGCGGGTTATAACAAATTTTCAACTTATTTTAGTTTTTAATGTACATAATGTTCGGAAACACTTAATTTATTTTTATGTACACTTTAAGGGAGGCTCTAAAGTTAGGTCAGAAACATACATTTCACTAAGCCCTTATGATTATTCCATAATACTTCCTCAAAATAAAATATTGCCGATAACTGCTCCCCAGAATCGTAATTAAAAATATCTATCAAAACTTTCTATCAGATGATCAGCTTTTTGGTTTTATTTATGAATGTTATTCAAAAATTGATCCAAACTTTTGTATGAACAAAATGTATAGGCATAACGTGAAGATAGAACAAGGTTAAATTTATTATTAGTGTATCAAAATTGATCACAGGCATTTGAATTCAATAAAATTATTTTTTTTATGTACATATACTTATAAGACTTACCTTTGAAGCTTAGCTCATGATAACCCAACAATTCCATAATAAATGTATTCAAATCTTACATTGTGTCATGTAAGTGTCAGTAAAGATTCAGATCATATATACCTTTTTTAGGTCAATTCCGACATTTTTCAGGTCAATTCCGACATTTTTCAAGTCAAT
>LDMZ01056380.1:0-10245 GCA_001455285.1 Sphaeromyxa zaharoni
ATTTTTCTGATTTTTAGATGTGTTTTACATATTATTATATTATTATTCATACATCAATTCTGATTTTTGCTAAAATCAGGTGGCAAAAATTTAAGAAGAATCTACTTTTAGAAAATAGTCTTTAATTATAATTTGATTATTTAAAAATTTTGAAATATTAAAAACATGAAACTCTTAGATAACATTTATTGCTTGGAAGTTGGCATTATTTTTAGATATATCTGTCTATCATTAAAATCAGGTAACTCTTAAATTAGTACACATCGAGAGATATAAACATTATGAATCTATGTTATTTTGCCTTTCTTTTCCTGTGATATTGCATTGGTTTGGGTCTGAAATTGACGATTTATTGATTGTTGACAAATATAACAATAGAATGAATCATAGAAACTCTATAGAACATTACATGTAAATTTTCTGGTTTCAGTTTGCTATTTCATTCAGTACCCAGAAGTTATGACATCATTGGTCATTTTATAACATTTACCTATCCGATTATCATTTTATTCACTTTTGAACACTACTAATAGTTAAAAAACTACTTTCTAGCTAATCTTCATTTAAAAAAAGTACACATATAGTGATGAGTTTGTTAAAAAAATTTATAATCTATCATCACACCTGTTGAAATAATGAATAAACACAAAATACTCAGGCTTTTGTAAATAAACAGCTACAGAAATAAATCATGTGATGATGGATAACTGCTTACGATGAAGGGAACGTTCATCTATAATATGAGGAGGGTAATCTTAACTAGCTTTTTTCAAAATTTTTCTACCAAAAAGCTATTTGACTTATATTTTAATATACAGAGTAATTTTTAATATGTTACGCTGTAGGATTGGAAAATTTAATTTAGCTTAATTTTATTAACTGTATCTGGGTACCAGAAAAAAGATGTAAATCGTTTCTTGGTTTTAACATTTAGTACCATTTTTTGGTTATTCATTTTGTCTGAAAATCATTCATTTAATTAAGAACCTTAAAATTTTTTTTCGAACAGTTAAAAGATAACCATCCAATGCTTCAGGATGGGGCATCTTTCAATAAATACTTTTCAAAATGACGTAATATATGTTTGAACTATAGATATTTGCAGTCGAGGATCATTCAAATTATAAACCATAAATTTTGTTCCCAATTTCCTTTAAGAAATAAAAGATCAAGACGCTATTAAGAAGAATAAGTTATTTACAATATATAAATTTTAAATATGTCATTAAAAACATCAATCCAAATACATCTAAAGTAGCTGAAATATGTCTTTAATTATTAATTACGATATATATAATGTTTAAATATCGTAAATCTCTTTTGAATTTTTATGAATAATGACATTGGGATAAATTCTAAGTAAAAAAGACTAAAATAATCTTGGAGCTTTCCATATATTCAAGTTGATTTTAAAATCATTTTAATAAGTTTCTTTCATCGTTTATATTAATACTTATTTATCCTCATATTGCATATATTTCCTAATCCCTCAATATTTAAGAAAAGGGAGGAAATAAAATGACTTACCTAACCTTAGCCTGTTTAATAAAAATCAATAATACCTTTAATACGGTAAAAAATATTAACACCATTTGAAAATTCACAATTTATTGTTAAACTACTTAATCTCAAGAATGGACAAATACTTTTTTCATTTATTTTTATACGGGTCCTCTTTTTTTAAAAAATTACTGCATGTTATATAAGGGTTGGAAATACTAACCTATTCTAAAAAGTTTTACAGGGAGTAAATATAATAATGCTAATCATCGGTACTTAAAACAAGGACAAACAACACTCTTCCTTAATTTGCTAGTTGTTAATCTCTAGTGTAGAAAAAGGTTCCTGCAACATTATAATAACAAAATATTTTTATCAACATTTTCATTTATAAAAACTGTAATTAAACTCAAGTTATTTTAATTTAAAAGCTAATGCACAACCTAAAAGTTTTATCCAAATGTATCCGGAAGTGGTTGGTAAAACGACAAAAAAAATTACAATGAAGGAGCACTCTGTGTCTTACTTTTTTTCGCATTTAGTTTAAATGGCATAGCTCTAAATTTTTTAGCAAAAGATAGCTTCATCAATATTCTCCTTCCGTGCTACTGCTTTTTATAATAATATTGCCACACTAGTGTGAGGATAATTATACCTTACTATTTTAGGATCTATATTTAAATTTAAATTAATTTTTACGGTGTAGATTATTTTTATAAAACGTCATACTATCAGAATTATGAATCTTTAAATAATGATATCTCCTAACCGATAAAGTAATTTCCAAACAACCTGATAATTAGCTGTGATAAGTTTTTAAAATAGATACTTTATGATTTCTATAATGTAAAAAAAATTTTTATATTTTGGAGAAACTGTCGTATTGATTATTTTATTTGCAAATGATTTTAGAATACCAACATAAATTCGATAGAAGCCTCATATTTATTTTAAATAGAGAATACTGTTTGACAATCTCCTTATGATTCATAATAAATTCTTGAATTTTGAATGGCTGGCATTTATTCATGACAGCATACTATCTATATTTTTTAGTTAATATTAATATATATGGACCTACTCTTCATGACTATTTTTTTAAGTGCTATCAATCTTCATAAATATTCAGGATTTCCTAAATTAAATTAAATATTAAGTTTTTATTTCTAATCGGAAGTTATCAATAAAATTAATTAATTTAGAAATTCAATTTTTTTTAATGATTCAATATATTATAACTGTAAATTTTATTCCTCATAAGCAAATCAAATATATATGAAATATTGATAGATTTTTCGCTTGCTATATAATTAATGCATTTTATTTAATTTCCTTACCAAAAATTATAGTTTTATATTAATATTTGAACACAATTTTATTTGTTTATACTTATTTTGAGAAAAAAATACGTTATTAGGTTATGTGTAATAACATCTCGCTGTTTCGTACTTCAAATATTGCTACAACCCGGTTTTAGTAGATTTTCTTTTGTATTAATTAATGATCCTCAAATGAATATACATGTTATTTTTATTTTTAATCGAATTTAAAAACTAGACCGATATTAATCAATCTCAATCGAATTTTCCCTCTTATTTAACTTAGAAAATGCGTTAAATTTACAAAATCGAATATTTACGCGCTTATTCCAAGGGTCACATTTTAAAATTTTCATGTTTAAATTTTTTAAAATTGTTAATATCATTGGTTCTTTTTAAATTAAAAAACTTTTAGTAACTATTTTTGGGAAAAAATTCTAAATAATGATTGGAATAAAATTTTTTTGCTTTTTCATGTTTCTGATTTGAAAAAATAACGTTACGTGAACAAATATATTGAGTGGAGTCCCTTACCGGTACCTTGATTGTTACTTCATCGATCTTTTTAATTTAAAAATTTAATATTTTAATAATTGCCGTTGAGCATCTGTGTTATTTACTACCTATGAGACCAACAATCCTTTTATTTAAAATCTAAATATCAAAAAATGCCATCAAGGAGAAATCGAAATTATAAGATATCAAGGTACTTTATTCACCACAGTTAATAAATGCATATAATTCATTCATGCGAGCTAATCAACGTCGTCTGATTACTTCGAAAAGAATAATGATGCAACCAAGCAATAATAAAATTCTTAATAAATGTTAAAAGAATAATTCAAGCTGAATCCCAAAAATCATTTTCAATTAAGTACCCTAACTATTGTAAAACAGTTGTTAATCAATGGCAAGCATCAGTTTTACCCTGTGCGTTCTCACCTTACGACACAATTAATGTACAATCATGTATTATTGCATAAAAAAGATTCTCTTTGAAATTTTTATGCAAGCATCTTTCAGTGAGTGAAATCATACACTGACATATATGGCTTCCACAAAATATATTTGAACATTTTTGATAATGCAACGAGAAATAACAAAATCTTCTGAATACCAGAGGGTATTATGTATAGTGCTTTTAAAAGTACTAATAATGTAACCTTGTTACAAAAACTTTATTATTTGGGAAATAAGCAAAATAATAATTGACTGCTTAGTCTTAATTCTTAAGCAAGAGGAAGATGCCAATAATTAATAGAACAGATACGATTATATTCACATATGGTTAGCCTCTTGGATTTATAAATCAAAGGAAATTTTATATAACTTTGTTATAACTTTATTTACCAAAGATTGGACCTGAAAACAATTCCGATTATTAATTTGGTTTTGTACGGCCAAAGTCAGTATTTGAAATTTACAAAATTTTAACAAGATCAACTTGTTAAAGTTTGTTTGATAACAAAAATTTTGTAAACATAAAACACACGTATTAAATATGTTTATAAAAAACGTTTCCTAATTTGAGGTTTTTCATGTATAGTCAAAAAGTCCAGCAAAGTGTCTCTGATGATAAATGATAAACTAAACTATTCCAGCTGGTATAATTTTTGAAATACATAAGTTACGATTTTAGGTAAATTTCTTGAATCTTATATTCCTCAAAAACTGATATTTATTTTTTCGATGAAATTAATTGAAAATTTGTTCATGTATTTCAAGGAAAAATATATCCTTTTGGGCTAACCAACATTAATGTTAAAAATTTATTTAAAATGAAGGAATGAGAAAAATACAAAGGGTTTAATTTTAATGTATGTATAAAGATAACGTTCAGAATGAAATACATTATGCGCTACTTTATTGACTTTATTGAAAAATAAGGAAATGGAAAACGATAAAAACAATAAACAATAAAAAATAAAAAGGTTAAAATTTAATCAAACAAAATGATATGTTGTATGCTACACTTCGTAGATATTCTTCGACAGGCATCTATTCGTCATAATCACTACAATAGTTTGTAACCTTTTGGCACAGTCACGATACTTATTTTTGCTTACAGAAATACTAACGCCTCCCAAATTTTGTTCAATTCGTAGCTCCTGTATACTTTGTTCTCGTTGTAATCCTTGTATAAATTTCCAGATGGATGGATGACAAGCATTTAATTGTAGTTAAAAACCCTAATGCCAACCCTCGACTGCATTGTTTGTCTTTGACATTTTTTCCATAACATAATCAAAATAGTTCCATAGTTCATGTTAAAAGAAAAGAGAACGTCTACGGTATTTCTATACTGCCGGCTGATTCATGTATCTTCAAAGGAGTCAATTAAACTTTAAATTTCACCGGGAAAAATTTTATTTTCAATCAAAAATTCAAATGCTTCTTCGATTTTGAAGACTGGTACAAATGCTAACGCAGATAACAGGCGAACCTGAATAGCAAATTCAGCATCGGTGTCGTACAGAACTTTGAATCCATTTTCTTGAATTTTTCGATAAATGCATTCACAGAAATGAAAAAAGCAGCCATGGCATCTCGTCCTTGGAAATCCATTCTCTATAACTTTAATTATGGCGATTTCGAAGTCAATCATTATTGTGACTGGCTCAAATGTTGGTACTTTTTTCTTTTATAATCTGCAAAAATCTTCTGTAGGTCTCTTGTGTTTTGTTCGGTAATAGTGCATGAACGAAGGGTATACTACTTCCTGCATGCATTCCATGTATTGTTTATAACTGAAAAAAAAATAATGGTGCAGTCTTAAAGGTACCATCAGCGAACCAGTTCTCTGAACGTGCTAGTAAATCGAAGTTTCTCTGTGTTGAAAAAATCAATATACGATTATTCGCGGAACCTGAATCCTACATAAGAAAAAATTCTCCTTTGTGAATTTTGGTAAATTCTTCCGCGATGATAAGATCTTCTTTGATTTTGGCAAAGCAGAGACATCATTATTTTTAGCTCGTATATTGCGTATATCCCTCTTCATTTTTTATATTGATGGAAGTTTTATCGAAACAGCCCCACTTATCCCCATTGAATCACAAGACACTATATAATGGGGTGTATCCCAACTTTTCATTGCATCCTCTCTAAATTTTTTACAGAACTCTGGCAGCTTTTACTTTAGCAATATCTTCCGCATGATTGTGGTCACCGGTCTCTTTTTCTGTATTATCATCGATAGTGATAGCACGGGCAGAACATCTAATTTGCTTGCTCATATCACCTTTCCTATAAATTTATTTATTTACTGCTTTGTCCTGATATATTAATAGCCATTTAACCATAATTTCTTCCTTTCTTTTTCACTTTCAACATACGTTGATTCCATCTTGATTGTTTGGGACAATTATAAAAATTAATTAGATAATTTCTGTTGTTTTCGAAAAATTTATCTGAGACCATAAGTTACACCCGGTGTCACAAACTTACAGTAGTTAAGCCATCCTTTACAAAGCCAATCGAGCAAAATTTAGCCTGAAATCTATTAAGGGGTTAATGGACGTTAGATTAATCGGAATTGTTTAGTTTATTGTAAGAGATATAAAAATTATCAAACTGTCACCGTCTCTAAGCGGCTTGTCGGATGCGCCAGAAGACGGTCAAGAAGAGACTGATGACTAATTATATTAGTATGTAAACATGGGTAATTGTAGCAGTAGTACAAATTTCTTTTATCATTTACGTTATTTATTTTAAATTGAAGTTTTCAACGCTGAATTGTTTTTTGAATGCATTATCCTTTAAACCTTTCAAATTTTGTTCAAAATGCATGTGTCTTTGACTAGATTAGATAAACCTGTAAATGCTGCCTTCGAATAAATAGTTGTTACAATAATATCGCATTTTATATTTACATCTGAAACATAATTCCGACCAAAATGGTGTTGGTTGTGACATGGTCAATGTATATATCGTAGCTCAAATTTAATAAACTTATTCTTGCCTGTAAAACCATCTGCTTTGTTTAATATTAATATTTTATGTCAAAAATAATATAACATATCAAAACAGGTTTTTTAATCTATTTTAATAAAAATTTTGTTGTTTCTTCCCATATCATTTCGAAAATTAACAATATAAAAGATTCTTTTTATTTCGATTACTCTTAATAAATTTAACCTTTATTTATTCCTTTCCTATTATTATTCTTAATAGAATCAATGAATCTTGAAGCGATTATTATGTCAGATACAGTACATTATATTAAAGTATAATATTTTCCAAAATTCGTGTTAATAAAAGATATAATATAAATAATTGAACTATTCAGAATATCCTTTCATATTTAGAAATGAATGCTTCAGGAATGATTGATCCTTGTTTGTATTAAGTATAGGTTAAAGCTAACTTTATTTTAAAATAATTATTATATGAAAAAATGTATTTAACCTAGTGCAATATTTTGGGGTAATTGCTATTATCTTACGTTATACATCAAATTACTAGCGTTTTAGAGAATGATAGGTTTAGTGGATTCAATTGACTATAATTAAAATTAGTGGCATTAGAAATAATTATATAATTATACTTCTGCCGCGACACATCTATCATATCAAACCACCGCTTCATTCATTATAGGTAATATTTCTTAAATCTGTGAACTGGCACATAAGGATTGAAATGAAAAAGTCAATCTTGATAGCTTTGGTCATTGGTTTAAAGTTGTTACATTAATAAAACGTTTATAGAAATTTTCTTATGTCTTGTGGATAGCTCCTCTAATTTGCACGAATCAATTGATTTTGAAATAGCTGTTTATTCAGAATGTATTGAAAACCTGGATATATTTGAACTTCGAATAAAGACCCAAGAAAAAGCTTTTACATTACGTAAAGGAAGAACGGAAGATATTGATCATTTATATTTATTCGGTTCAGTGGAGTGCACAACGAATGGACTTATATTAAGAGACTTTCAGCTTAATCAATCTGATTTTGAAGTGTTTGCTTTGATTTATGAAAATTTAGAACCCCTGCAACAAGGCATATCTTTTAGTTTATGCACAGGACATAATAGTATCGTTTTTGTGAATGATATATCATATTAGGCAACAATTCAAATACTTCATGGAGCTCAGAAAGCAGTCTTAAATATATATTTAATAAATATATTTACAAAGATGAGTTTATAATAGAAAAATACAGTAAATATAACAAACCTTGTGAAGTTAAGCTAACTGTTTGTTATAACTCGGACAACGTTGAATCTTTGACTGGAATTTTAAGAGAAGGCTTCATGCATAGTAATCTGGATCCAATTATCTACAATCAAAACATGATTGGAGAGTATGAAGGGACACATCATTTGATATTTCAATATGGTTCAGAAAAAAATGGTTATTAGTTTTAAAATATATTGACAAAACTTAGATAAAACTACTAGTGAATCAAGAATGAAACTGCATGGATCGAGTAATTTTTGATTACGAAATATATACTGTAAAAGTGTTTGTTGAAAGTATTAGATGTGATGGGATATCCATTCGAATAAAGCTGTATGAAATCATCGAAATAGTTCGACTAAAAATATATTTTGGGGAAGATACAGATAAAAACTCAATTGTAGAATGTATTTCCGTTGATTCTAGACCCCTTAATTGTGCATCTGCTCCAGGACTTGTAAAAATGGGAAATGATAGCGAATTTGTTATCATCAAAAGGTACCAGGACAAAAATATTCAAAATATTAATTTCATGACATCCACTGGTGTTATCTTTGACAGAAATCTGCAAAACGGTATTCAGGATTTGTATTTTTATAAAGATTTATTATCCTGTTAGCAAATATTTAAAAGCAAATCTAATAGATTTGATAAATTACATATAAAAATAGAAAATAAATCAAATTATAATTTTAAATTGGTTTAATCACTTTTTGGAAAATAGCCTGATTATTTTTAATTTTAATTAATGCATATTATCCGATGGACTAAAAAGTAATGACAGTTAATTTTGATTGATGGAAAAATATATACTAGAAAATTTTTTTATATTTAAAAATTGATCAATTAAAAAACATGGTTATTTACTATTAATTAATTGGAATGATAATAAATATTTTCAATAATTATTACCATAAAAAATAGAATAAGAATACAAAAAAATGTCAAACCCCAAAATTCAGGTATTTTTGATCCAATTATACGGTAATGATATTCCTTAATCTTACGGTTATTGAAATATAGAACTTTATATACGACCTTAATTTTCTTGAAACCTTATATATCTACATCTTTTATTTATTTGATCAAACTTCATGAAATAAAATGAAGCCTAAAAAATTCAAATAATACGTTTTTTTCCAAACACAAATTCGTGATTTAAAAAAAAATAAATATTTTTCATGTGACTAATGAAAATTAAAATAATCAGTCCCAATACATAAATTATATTATAAGTTTATGTGATATAATCAAGAAGAGAAATTAAATTATTATTCATGAATTTATATATATTTTTCCATCAATTATATAACCATCAAAATTAGAAGGTATATAAAATAATTTTGAAGGTATGAAAGAATTGAATATATTTTCATAAATTACAATTGATGAACATTACTTTGATTATATATTTTCTAATATATTGTGGTGCACGCGCCCATATTTAACATATAAATACCTATCACGTGACAACCGCCTCGCCGGTTTTTGTTTTTAGTTTTGAATTAGTTTTTGTAAAGTAATATAATGTCGTGTAATCAAAACCAAAGCATAGGGGATCCTCGAAATAAAACTGGGGAGTTGTCTGGACCACGCCAGATAACTCAGCTTCATACGACAAGCGTCCGAACCAAAAGTATTTTTACTTGCCACATGGCAACGGGTGGACTTCCTGGAGGGTACCCCATATATTAACATAAAAAATTAAACCAAACATGAAAAATGCATTAGGACGAGTTAAGAGTTGTGGAAATTGCATGGTTTTGTCTACTCACTTAATTTCTCCCTATATAAATTATTTTTACCCTTAGATATTTAAATATTTAACAGAAAATATTTCATCAAAGAAAATATGATTAACTGAATTTTTTATCACTTAATACATTACAAAATTTAGGAATATGTAACATCAATTTTTTTTGATAATTCTTTAGATAGAACTTTTCCTTTTGGGATTTGTAACAACCGGCCACCCCTCGTTTCAGCAGTTATGAATATTAATTCAATTGGGGGAAATGAGACTTTTAACGTCCTTTCTGATAATTGTGATTCAGACTCATTCCAAGAAGATCTGATTGTTTATTACTATGATTGGAAGGAGCAAATCCAGGATACTATTGAGTATATACAAAGTGGACTTATTAGCAGGACAGTTCATGGTGGAATCATTTTATTTGATGGGAAAACCGTAGTTATAAAGAACTTGCCACTTACATGGAACGATAGTAATATTTATTTTATTACAAA